>PITA01013141.1:0-58791 GCA_004023965.1 Spilogale gracilis
TTTTGATGGATTCCTGCCTCACGTTGAGGTCTTTCATCCATTTTGAGTTTGCCTTTGTGTGTGGTGTAAGAGAATGGTCGTTTCATTCTTCTATATGTAGCTGTCCAATTTTCCCCGCACCATTTATTGAAGAGGCTGTCCTTTTTCCACTGGATATTTTTTCCTGCTTTGTCAAAGATGATTTGACCATAGATTTGTGGGTCCATATCTGGACTCTCTACTCTGTTGTGGGTCCATCTCTGACTCTCCCTCTATTTCTCTGTTTTTGTGCCAGTACCAATGTTTTTTAAATTTTCATTTGCATATTCATTTGAGTGGAAATTTTGGTTTGTTTAAGATCTATTTTGTATTATACAATCTTTCCCTGACAAAAGTTTGTGGTTATTTGGGTGAATTTATACGTTAAGTGTCTTACTGTTTTACTCTAAATTACATATTTCACTAGTATTTCAGGCGTTTTGCTTTGTAGGGGGTGTTGGCTACATTACAGATCCCCTCACAGAGCCAGAAGTCAGTTCAATCCAGTTCAGCATCAGGAGCCTATTCCTTTCTCCCACCTTCCTACTCCTATAGCTTTTAGTGAAAGAATAATTTCATGAAGCAGTTTGGGAATTGATTTTTTTTATCTCTCTGTAAGGAAGGAAATATCAACATAGCCCTAGTTTCCAGTATTAAAAAGGAATCCAGACTGAAACCTGAGTGCAGCACTCTGGCCCCTTTTACCCCATGGTAGCTGAGCTCCTAGATACCACATTCTGTTTCTGTCAGAACCAGTAGGCCTGAAGGGACATTTGACTAAGAACTTTTCATATTTTCCCTCATGGATTCTCTCTCTTTCTGTAAGTTCATTATTATTGCCTGTGTAAAGAGTTGAGGACTGACAAAGAGTGAACTTGAGGAATCATCATGAATGGAAATACTTCTTATTCCCTCCATGTATCTCTAATAGGGCTCAGGATGAAAGCATCGTTTGAGGAAACATTTTACTCATGACTGTTCACTGGGCCATCTAATCCAGACATTCCAGAACAACATCCTCTGACTACCCACACAGAATATTGAACCATTTGGAGTATCACTGGTATCGATTCCTGCATCACTTCCTTTGTCAGAAAACAAAGCTTCTTGCTTTCCCTCCTTAGACCCCATGTTCCTGAATCGCTCAAATATTTTAATTGTCTCACATTTGGAGAGAAAAACATTCTCATGCAACTTTCCATTGCTGACAGAAAGGCTGACAAGGCAGCTGACACCGTGGCTATTACTTTGAGCAGTTTCTAAATAATATCATTTTGCTGCCCTTCCGCTTTCAGTGAAATTATAGGGTGCTTTCTTCTTTGTAGAACAATGGAACTCAGCTCCCACACCAGGGGTCCTGAATTGATTCCATACCAACCTCCTGAGCCTCAGCATTAATGCAATTATCATTGAAGTTGTCAATTCAGACATTTAAAGCCTCACTATATTGGTTCATTTTGGCATGCCAGAAAAATTAGGAATGGAGGTACAAGCCCTTCTCTGGATATATAATGTATGTGTGTGTATAAAAAATACATATATGTGTGCATAAAATGTGTGTGTGTATAATCTCTTGCTAATTTAAATGCATCCTGAGTAAATATGAGCAGTATTTATAGAAGTGCATGGTGACAGATCAGCTGTGAATCTGAACTGGGGGCTGATAAATTCTCATTACCTTCATCTACCTGACAAATGAAATGACCTGCTAAGCAGCTGCTGAAAATTCAATGAGATACCTGGAAATAGCAAGCATCCCATGTGAAAAATGGACAAGTTTGGTGAACATCTTGGACTGGAATCACAGAGAATGGAGAATAAAGAAGAAATTCTCCCTATCCCCTGAAACTGCAGAGCTATTGGAAATGGTGGCATTTTGGGTAGCTGTTACCACTCTAATTTTCTTTCCACTCTCAGTCCACAGAGAAACAATCCTTGACTTTTCCTTATCCTAATATTTCCATTAATCTCTCTCTTAAGTCCTTATCTAATGCATGGAATTGAGGTATCTGCATATAAAGCAGCAATCTCCAACACAGAATATGTACATTCAAGGTGGAGTTAATGGGATGATCTACTGAGGATTGAGGGTAGACTATGAAAACTGACCTTACTATTTTTACTTTATTCTTTTTAGACACAATATATGTAACTTTTTAAATGTTTATGACATATTAGTATCATTGTATACAATGTCATTATAAATGAGAGATATCATATCAATTTTATATTAAATATTATCACATATAATTGATAAATATATAATAATAAATGGTGTTATATTATTATAAAATATTGTAAATAGTATGAGTGCATGCTCATTTTTTAAATGATAACACTGTGCAATTAAAATAAATTAAAGAACACTCTTTTAGAGAAAGTCTTCTGAAATGTTAATATGCACATAAGCCATCTGAGAATTTTGTAAAATGCATATTGAGATTCAGTAGGTCTGGGATATGATTAGAAAGCTTGCATTTCTAACAAACTCCCAGGTAATGCTGATGCTTCTAGTCCTTGCATTACAGTTAGAATAGTAAAGCATAAGTATAATTTAATGTCCTCCTGAAAGTATCCCCTTCCCCAAATATTTTTCCTTCTAGGAAAGTAGAAACACCTGGAAACTCCTCCTGTATTGAAACTTCTATTTGGAGGACAAAGGTTTTGCTTTCTGTTTGTTTGTTTTGTTTCATTTTGTTTCGTTTTGATTCCGGTCTCCCTGGTTAAGTAGATGTATGGGTATGTTGAGGTTGGCATCCACTAGAAACAAACTGTGAGGCAAAGATTGGCATGCATAAAATCTACTGGGAAGTGCTCTCAGGAGATAGTTGTGGGGAATGTACATCAACCCATCACTAGATATGTCTCTGAGGAGAAAGTGTGCCTTTGAATGAGGTGGTTTTTGTTCAGTGGAGGGAAATTCTCAGAGACCAACTAAGGTGAAGGCTACCAACAGTCTACCCTCCCAGCACCTAGAGGAATGAGTGCCTCTATCTTAAAGGGTAGGCATCTGCACAGCACACGATAGCATCTGCTATAATTTTAGCAGTTAACCCCTTGTTACACACAAATACACTTTGTACAATAAGATCCTGCAGGATTCTGATGGGTCTCTATTCCTGTGTAATTATAAGATAAAGCTCAGGGGGATGAACTAGAGCTCCTGTTACTATAGTCTTAAGACTACAACTGATATTCATCAAAATTGAGCCAAGTGACACCAACAAATTCCCAAGTGAATGACCTACATTTCCAACATATTCTTCTCTGCCTATATAGTATAACAGTATCCTACTTCTTCCTGATGGTCAGGGTCCAGAACCCTTACCTTGCCTTCCTGCTGCTCTCTTGGAACAATGAATGTGAAGTGATGGAGAGGAAGCTATAGCTTAAAGTTCAAAGGTATTCATTTGTGTTCTCCTGTTGGAAGACTTACCTTTCTGAAAATCTGTAATCTTGCAGTTCCCAAATGAGTCACTGAAACTGACAGTAAGTGGTCCTCTCTTGCTTGTACCTCTTGGATCCCAGACACATGATATTAGCTGTGAGGATCCTTGATGTCTCCTGGAAGATGGCATTTGTTCCTTACAGGGCATCATCACCAAGTTAGTGCCTCAGTTGCAACTTGCTCTGTTGGTGTGTCATCTTTTGGGTGGTATGGAATATGACAGAACCAGCAGATCTCACCCATGATCATGTGAAGACTGCCATAGCTTCTCTGTTGTAAAGAGGCTCCCTAGGTAAAATACAGTGTTATGCAGGATACAGTCCCTGGTTGTTGTATGAATGCAATGTGGAAAGCAAATTCTGAAATATATGTGATGAATCAAGTTTGCCAGGCAAGAAAAGCAAACCCATATTTGAATACATTTTAATTCTAGTCTTTGAGGGACCACTTTTAAGAGAGATTAAAAGATGCAGAATTGAGTACAGAAAAAAGTTAACTTTGATACATATACAACAAAGGCATTAGGACAATGCTATGAGAGCTCTTGACCTAGAATAGCCTTTCCGAATTCTCCTATATGTGAAACAGTTATGGGAATGAGGGTTATATACACTCACATGGACATGTTATTAGATGTGGGATGCTCTTCCCACAAGGTAACCCTCTTAAGGTCAAGGAAATTCCCACTGAGTAGTTAATCTGAGAGCTGTCAGCTACCAACATTCCTATGACCAGAAAGAAGGAGTGCTTTACTCCCAAAGGAGATGAGAGGATCTGATCCATGTACCATAGTACCACAGCATCCACTATAAGATATATGGATATTCTGCTCCCTGCTCCCTTTTATTTATTTATTTATTTATTTACTTACTTACTTACTTACTTATTTATATTTATTTGAGAGAGAGAGAGAGAGAGAGAGAGAGAGAGAGCGCAAGGCAAGGGGAGGGGAAGAGGGAGAGGGAGAGGGAGAGAGAGAATCTTGAGCAGACTCCCTGCTAAGCATGGAGCTTGATGTTCAATCTCAGGATGCTGAGATCATGACCTAAGCTGAAAACAAGAGTTGGATGCTTAGCCAACCAAGCCTCTAAGTTTCCCCTTTGCTCCCTGCTCTTAAAAGTGAATTACAATCCTTCCTTTTCAATGAGAAATGGTAAGTTCTCAGCAAACATTTTCAGATATGTTGTCAATATAGGGTATAATGGTAGAAGTCAGAACAGTTTAAGATCTCTGAAAGAAAATGCTAATAGGTACTGCAATTGAGAGAAGAAAATCAAAGACTTTAGTAGCTATTTCCCAATTTGACACCCAGCTGGTATACCTCTTCCAAATCCCTGGAAGGATCATGTTTCCGTATGGTCCTCGGCTGGCTAGTGTGCATCCATCAGTGGGCACAGAAAACTGTGAAATGCTGTAGAAGTATGCCAAGAGATGGTGACAAGGAGTCTTATATAATCTAATGTCTATAATCTAGTATTACAGATTGGTTCCAGATAAATACAGAATTAATGAAAATGTGCCACCTCAGAGCAAAGATTTTTGCACTCTATGGTGGTTAGGAACTAGGAACACAGCCTGTATTAGCACACAGTACTCTGCCCAGTCTGGCCAATCTCCCACTGGCTGTCAATTAATCCTTACTAAGGTACTAATCACACCTTATGTTGTATTCCTTTCCTATGAATTTCTGCAAAACTAAGATCTTTTCTCTTTACCTCCCTTTAGCTCTTTATTATATGTTCACACATGATCTCAAAGCAATTCCATGTAGTGGATATCATCCTTGTTTTTTCAGACACACAGAGCAAGGAGTTACGTACCCAGAAGTTACATTCTGCTTCTTTCTCGAATCCATTGTATGACCTTGTTTACATGATGCAGCTTCTCAGAGTCTTTAGTTTCTTGCACATAATGTGGCCAAAAATAGGATTCAAATGATAAAAATAAATATTTAACAATAATGATGTCCATCTTATAATTTGTGTTTAATAATTTTCAACTATCATTTAAAACAGTTTTTATCTTAAAGGTTTTTTTTTTTTAATGTACCAGGAAGCAAAACAGACAATACTATATATGTGTGTCAATTAAGAATAAAGGAATCTAAAACAATTATGTGAATCAAGTGCATGAGTGTTTCCAAGTGCATGTTGTTATAGTATTTTGTCTATTTATAAATATGTTTAACTTTTACTTTTCCTATATTCCAAGAAGCTAAAGTTTTTAGAGAGCTTAATGCCAGACCAGTGGGTCTTTTCCCTGAATAATTCTCAGCACTGTCCCTGTGTAGAGGGCATTTAACATTTCATGTTTCAGTTTCTTTATCCACAAACCAGAGGCCATCATCCTGACCTGCATCATCAAAAAGCAATTTCTATTAGCAAATTAATGACTGTTGAGGCAGCTATCAATGCTGAGTATCGTTCATATTAGATTAGGCTTCAATTGCTAAACAGAAAGTGAACCATTCCAGGAAGCCCCTTTGGGAACAAGAGTTTAAAGTTTTTTCTTTTTCTGGCTGCTAAGGAAAAGTACTGGTCAAAGAGAAGAGGGAAAGGCAAAAGGGGGGGGTGGTGGTGAGGAGAAGGGCAGGGAGGAGAGGAGATAAAACAGTTCAAGGTTGTACTTCCCTGACTTCATTCCTGCAATGTCGGCCTCACCCTTTATGACAAGGTCTGGGGAAGATGTAGTTTATGATGTGCTTCAAGTGTGATAAAGAAGCTGAGAGGTGAGCCTGGGAAGGGTTAGGTGTCCTTGAGGACTGGATGGGCTTGAGTACTCTGTGAGGATGGATGTTATTAAATTGAATTATTATTATTAGCACTTAGACAATGTGGAGAGGAAAAGGAGGAGAAAGGAAAGAGCTAAATTAAAACTGTGTGTGGGACACACTGTGAGAGAATTCTGAGAGCTGCCGCTGACCTGTAAATATGACACAGACAACTCAGGGAGGGGCTCATTATCAAGAAGGCATTCTTTTAATCCCATGAGAAATGAGTTTTACCAAGAGTTTTGTTCTGAAGGTTTGGAGGCAAGCCCATGCCTCCTCTGTGGCTTCACCAAGAAACAAAGATATAATGAAATAGGATTTCTAAAGTCTGCTCTTTGAGTAATGTCTGTTCCAGTTAAAATGGACTCCTCTCTGCTGATCCCCCTATATTTGCCCACGTTATTCCACCTCCCATAGTACCTTCGTGCTTTTCTACTATGATTCCTAATTTCCCCACCTTTCTCTAGCCAGTTTGAAATTGGAGTCATCATTTTTATTGGTAGTAGTTGACATTTATGAAGCACTTACCATGTGCCAGGCACTGTGCTAAGCACTTAGCATTTATTATCTCATTTTACCTTTGGATGTGCCCGGTGAGGTACACTTTGTGGACCCTATTTCATATTTGTGGATGTTATCTTAGAGAGGTAGAGTAGTTTAACCCCAGGGCTCACAGTAAGTGTCAGAAATGGGATTTAATACTGATTTGGTCTGACTCCAAATCTTGTGACCCTAAGTGCTATGTTTTCCACGAAGTCTAAGCAGAAAACAAAGCCATACTGACTTGTCAATCCCATCAGCCTCTCTTAATTTTTATAAATATACCTAGGAGTACAAATCAAAGAATCAGGAGAAACTGGTAGGGATCATTCCTACCCTGAAGAGAATTATTATCCTTAGGATTATTATGTAGCTGATTTTAACGAACAACAACAAAAAGGTGATTAATGAAACCACCAATGAAGAGACCTTGAGTCAAGAAAGAAGGTATTTAGTATAGATGAGGATATGCTGAACACTTTTCCCATAAAAACACAAGACAGTCTATTTAGAACATCATTAATGTCCCATGAGACATGCACTGAGGCTTACATTTCTGTGTTTGTATTATTTCATTTATCAGCAGCAATACTGAAAGATACCCCCTCTTCAAAATACCATTTCTTTCTTCAGCTTCCACACTGGAAACAACACTGACCTTTTAGCCAGGATTTTCACTTACCTCATTAGCTTCTATCTCCTCAGGCTTCTGAGTCTCTTCTAGATATTGAAACCCTGGAGTGCTGCAAGATCTTTCCTTGGCACTCTCCTCATCACTATTCACTCTCCTTTAGGAGACCTGGGTGATTGACTGTATTTTCAAAAACATTACTTTGCATCTTTACAAAAATCTTCAAAAACATCATCTCTGTCCTAGGCTTTCTCTACACTCCAGACTAGATTATCCAACTGATACTTAAAAATTCTACATGAATGTCTAATAGCCATCTCAAACACTACCTGGCCCAAATAGAAAATGGTAACTCTTAATTCTTTAAGAAAAAATTCTTCCCCAAACCAAGCCTTCCTCATCTTAAAAAACAAAACAAAACAAAACAAAATAAAACAAAACAAAAAATAAAAGAACTCTTTCATCATATTAGTTGAGAAACTAGAGATTATCCTTGTTGCTTCTCTATTACTCTACTTGCTGTGTTTCCTCTAATAAGTCTTGTCAATTGTTCTTCCACACGTTTCTTAAATGGCTCACTCCTTTATCTCTATTATGTCCTAATTCAAGACTTAATAGTCTCTTAGCTCCCTCAAAATCAAAATCTACTCTTCTCCACATGTCCATGTTCTAGTTGTCCTCAAAAAGGCCAGCAAACAGACTTTGTAAAAGAATAAATCAGATCATGCCATTCATTTATTCAAAGCAGTCTCAGGATGTGCCATTCCAACTGGGTAAACATTCAAACTGGCACAGAGAGCTCTCCATAGGATGACCCTGAGTTAGAGATCCTCCCCTGCCTATTAGCATTCAGTTATATCTTTGTACAATCCAAGGTCATTCTTGTCTTAGATCCTTCTCATATTTATCTCCTCTGCCTGGAATGCTCTCCATTATGACCTTCACAGGATTTTCTTTGGCCTCTTACTTCATTCTCTCTCTCTCTCTTCTAAGAGATTTTATGTATTTATTTAACAGAGAGAGACACGGCGAGAATGGGAACACAAGCTGGGGGAATGGGAGAGGAAGAAGCAGGCTTCCCGCAGAGCAGGGAGCCCAATGTGGGACTCAATCCCAGGACCCTGAGATCATGACCTAAGCCAAAGGCAGCCACTTGAAGACTGAGCCACCCAGGTGCCCCAACATTCTCATCTTAAATATCATCTCCCAAACAATCTAAAGTAGCTTCCAAGTCACTCTGATATTATCCTATTTTATTTAAAATAGCACATATCTTCATATACTCTCCTCATGTTTATTTTCTTTCTCTCTTTCCTTCTGACTAGAATGCTGATTTATGCCAATAGGCTTTGTTAATTTTTATAATACTAGTGATTAGACAATGTCTAGTACAAAGAAGACACTCAGTAGATTTTGTTGAAAGCAAAAAGAGAAAGAAATGAAAGGGAAAAAAAGGAACAGAAAAAGAATGATCATCTCTATCAGTGTGCTGAATTCTTATTATCCAAAGAATGAATTTGAAATTTGACATAAGGATGTACATGTAGTGATGAAAGTGTCACTAAAATTTCGTGAGACTGGGCAAATGACTAGATGATGACAAATGAAAATTGTATCTTTAAAAAGAAAAAAACAAAGATGTTTAAGTAAAGGACATGAAAAAAAAAACCAAAAAAACAAGCAAGGAAACAAACAAAAAAAACCCAGCACTGCAACCAAAGAATCTACTATATTCCTGAGCAGAAATCCTCAAATTCATCTGATGTCATAGAGTGGAAAGCACTTCAGTGATTAAGTAAAAAAGAATACAAGAGTGATATCATTTTGAGATGATGCTATACCAAAAATCACTAGACAAAATATATGGTTATCTGTTTTCTAATATAGACCACAAAAATGATATACAAGGAAGCTAAAGTGTAGAGTGAAAGGCAGATAGAGAAATCCTCAAATATTTTCATATTTTTTCAACAAAAGATACCACAGTTTTTGTAATTATTTAAGTAAAATATCTGAGTATTGTACTAGACAATTTCCTCTCCCTTAAAAATCACACCAAATCAATTGCTTGGTGCTACCTGTAATCTGAATAAAACTGATTTGCCTAAATAGTCCAGCTGCAGTCCAGTTTTCATTAAAAAGTCAGTCACTTTTAGAGTTCAAGTTTATTCTCAAAACCACACAAAAACATCACAAAATATAAAAAAAATCTTAATGAATTCTTCTCAGCCTGTGTGTGTGCATATAAGGTGGGGGGAGAGAGATTTGTGAGAATGTGTGTGTGTATGCAGGGGAAGAGAGAGAGAAAAAGAGAGAGAGAGGAGTAGTACTTAATACTGTTCTTTCATCCATCTCTAGATTTTCTCAACCTTTTTCTTTTCCTCAATCCATGTTAACTAGTCCCTACCCAACCACATTTTTTGTTTCTGTTCTTTCTTCTACCAGTAGCTCTTCGGTGTACTCAATGTAAATGCAATTAAGCAGGTCTAAGGTCTTCTCCATTCTCCTTCTTACATGCCAAGGACAGATATTTTATCTCTACTGTAACCCTACAGTCTAAACAGAAAGTTTCCATTGTTACCATCCTGTCTACATCATAGCATCGTATCTCCTCTGGCCTCTTGCAATTAATTGCTTCTTAATTGGTCTCTCCCACATCTTTTTTTGCACAGTAACCTATGTAATTTTTTTTGACATAAATCTATTCAAGATACTTTCTTACTTAAAACTCTTAAGTACCTTCCAATTGGGATTAGAGTAAATTCCAAATGCTTTCACATAGGCCGAAAACTTTATAGGATATGACACCCTCCTAATGTCTGAGCCTTTTCTTTCTTTTTTCCCCCCTTCGGTGATAAATTTTATTTTTGAAGATTTTTTAAATTTGAGTATAGTTGGCACATGAAGTTAGTTTCAGGTATACAACACAGTGATTCAACACATCTCCATATGTTGCACTATTTTTAAGCCTTTTCTCATGCCTTGCTCTACAACTCATCCTTATTCTACAACTGCAGGAGACTTCCATCAATCCTGGAATATTCCACACTCCCTCCTGCTTCTGGACCTTCTCATAACTACTCTTTCTTATTATAGCACTCTCCCTTCCCTTCTCCCTGCCAAATCTATTCATCCATCAGCTGGGTCTGCTAAAATATCCCTCAGATATTAAAGCTTAAATCCTCCTATCAAATGTAATCATGGAAAAATTACCTTTTCCCCAAAGCCCTTATCACAACTGCAATTCATCACATAAGTTATTTGTGCAATTTTTATACTTCTTCTTAGGCTACAACCTACATGAAGGCAATGATACTGTCAATCTAGCACAATGAAGAAATTTAAGAGATGTACTTCACTTGTTGGGTAACTGACTTAATAAATAATGTATAAATTAAATTAGAAGTTTACACCTTCAAAGGCCAGTATATGGCATTTCTTGACTCTTCTTGCTAATAAATTTGCCTTTCATAAGGATGAGGAAACAATGAGATTCCACATAATTGATTATTATAAATAGGAAATCTTGTTCAGGAGGGTTACAGTGACAGGAATTTGAGGGGAAAATGACCATGTCATCTTGGAATTAATAACTTTGAGGAAGAAATATGCTCTCTTTAATGGTTAACCTAGTTCCCCTAATCTCTCTGGTAAAGGTACCAACAAGCATGTAATATGTACATTATGGTTTTCCGTGTAGACTTTGTCTGGTTCCTTCACTATGCCTCCTATTTGTTATCAGGTGTGTTTCCAGAAATATTTCTAAAGGCAGCAATGAAAACAAAATTTACTTTTATGTTCCTCAGTTCCATACTGACCTTGATAGCAGTGGTCATACTGGCTAATTTGCACATATGTTTTCCTGATGCTTGATATATGTATTCATTTCCTGGAGGGGGAAAGCATTAGTTTTATTACATATATTCTTTCTTCCTCTCTGTATTTTCAATTCTTCCCTGCTTGGGCAGAGTAACTACAAAGGGAATTAGCTGATGAACTCATGTTCTTTTTTTTTTTTTTTTTTTTAAAGATTTTATTTATTTGACAGAGAGAAACACAGCCAGAGAGGGAACACAGCAGCGGGAGTGAGAGCGGGAGAAGCAGGCTCCCTGCCGAGCAGGGAGCCCGATGCGGGACTCGATCCCGGGTCTCCGGGATCATGACCTGAGCTGAAGGCAGTCGCTCAACCAACTGAGCCACCCAGGTGCCCCTGAACTCATGTTCTAAAGGACATGAACCAAAGATAGAAAGACGGACATGCAAACAAAGAAATATGAGAAAGAGGCCCTTGCATCTTTCAAAGTTTATATGGGAAGTTAAAAACCAGAAGGAGGTGAATAGCCAGAAAAAATACCGGATTCAGGAAAATGATGACTTTGCTTTGTACATAATATGGCTTAGGGTAGATAAGGTACTGTTAAAAATGACAGCAAAGGCAGAATGATCATTCATCTATTATTTTATGTCCATTTTATCTATTAGGAAGAGTGATCTTCAAACTATAAAGCATAAAACAATGCCTAAAGAGCAGATCATGAAGAAAGATAGATGCCAGGATCTTCAGATGGCATCTGACTGCTTTAAATTAGCTAAATGCTTAGAGTATTCACTGTATCCATACTATATTTCCCATCTGATACTTCTAACACTTGATAATTCTACTTCAACATCTTATACTGTTTGTGCAACTCTTACCTGGGATGGTGTACATAAATGTCCAGTGGAGCATTTCTATGAGTCAAAACTTAAGAGACTATCTCTGATCCAGTAAGTAGTCCTGATTGTTATTCTTCTTAATTTGAATCTGATACCATTTTTGTGCTCCATCCACTTGTGGAAATCCCCTTTACTTCAACGTGCACCATATCCATTACTTGAGATTGGAGCCTATCTTTCAATCTTTCAAGAACATTGTACTTAGCTTGCTCTGTTGAATACTACAATTAACCTACCCTCTTACACTATTTAGCATGTGCCCTGCCATGGCTTTCCCCCTGTTTGTAATAATTAAGTTGTTTTGCTTCAACAGCCAGTCTATATATAGAACCTAGATTGTGCTCATTCAAATGCCAAGTCTTAGGTTCAAGAACTATCACCTTTGTTACTACTTCTCAATGACACAAACTGGAAACTTAATTTTTCCTAAAGGGTTCTCAAGATTCAGTGGACTCTTGTCTTTTTTTTTTTTAAACAAAGCCCGGGTCTATGAGGTTTGTCAGTTTCATACAGACTTTAGAGACTCTGTGAGAACAACCATCTTGAATGCTGCCCTTCAGCATAGGCTTTCTCGATTTAAAAACAAAAACAAAAACAAAACAAAACAAAACAAAACAAACAAACAAACAAACAAACAAAAAGGTCCTTGTTAGACAAGACTCTTTCCCCACTTGATTCCCTTTGGAAACATCAGTCCTCTCAGGCTTCACCTGGTCAGGAGGGTGTTTGCCAGCATGTGCCACTCGCAGAGAACAGAGAAAGAACATCTTCACCCTCCACTAAAACACCAGCCACTCTAGTTTAACATATGTCATTGAAATAGTATGTTTTATTCATAAAAATTAATCCTAAAGCTATAAAAGATAAAGAACTATCATCTTAGTTTTAGAAAAGAAGCAACACAGGGTTTTGTGGCCGAACACAGATTAAAATCTATTTTATCATTCCCAACTGGGTTTAAAAAAAATATTTTTACTGTATCACAATATTTTCTTGGTGTACTATGGAATTATTTTTTTTTAACAGAGAGAGAGAGAGAGAGAAAGAGAGAGAACACCAGAGCACCCACAAGCATAGGGAGGGCAGAGAGAGAGAGAGAGAGAGAGAGAGAGAGAGAGAGAGAGAATCCTAAGCAGGCTCCATGTCCAGTGCAGAACCTGATGTGGGACTTGATCTCATGACCCTGAGATCACGACCTGAGCCACAATCAAGAGTGGAACACTCAACCCATTGAGCCACCCACATGTCCCAAGGCATTATCCTTTTAAATAATACATATGTTACAGGGCCTAGGCAATAGTATGTTTGAAAATGGAGTCCTATGCCCAAAAGTTTTGGAAAAAAGATAAAATAAAGTTATATGACTTTGTTAATGACTTTGTTGTTGCACAGCCTTTAATATGCTTGTATGAACTGTGTATCTCTAAGAGTAAGATATATAGTATGCAATACTTTTCAAACTGACAGGAGAGGACAGAGCCTCCTTTTTGGTCACAGGTCACTTCTTGTAGACCTCACGTTGAGAAAGGATGCCAACATTAAGATTATTCCATTAATTCATTCATACCTCCCAGTTGGACAGTTGTCTACAAAAAAGCATGAGGAAGAAACATCAGATAACTCGGCATTCTCTTTGGAGAGATAAGTACGTGAGAATGTTTGGCAGGACCCAGCAGAGAGGGTAAAGAGAAGGCACCTGAAGACAAACTCAGCCTGCATTCAATGACGCTTGGAATACTTTCTAGGCTGTGTGTTATAAGACACTTCAAGATTCAGTTTCAAACATCGCTGTAATCCAAAGAAGACGAAATTTAAGTTGCAAATAAGTAAGTTATACCTGCTTTCATGTTAACTGTCATTCCCCTTTCCTCTAGTAGCTTTTAAGATTTTCTACTTAGTCTGGGTGTTTTGAAATTTCACTATAATATAAAATCCTTAGCACACAGAGCAAACTTATTGGTGAATTAACCATTTTTTTTTAATCCTATAAAACTTTTAGCTCCAATCTGTTCTAAAGTGCTTTTCTCCTATTTACTTCACTTCATTTTTCTAGAAATCCAAGTAAAGACAGTCCAAAGCCTCTTAGTTCTATTTCCTGTATCTTTCAACTGCTTTTCCTGAATTAATTCCTCAGTACCATTTTCAAATTCATTAATTCTTTCTTGGGCTTTATTTAGTCTAAAATTTATCTCATTTATAAAATTTGATTTAATTTCCTCATTTTCTATTCCTGAGATTTCTGAGCACTTTAAAAAAATCTATGAATTTTTCTTCACTGAATCTTTGTTTCATAGTATCTTGTGAATATGTTTTAATGGATGTAGTTCCTCCCACTTTCTCTGAGCACTGCACTCATTATTTATTTATAAAGTTTTGCCATACTGTTCTATAGCAGGGATTTCATCTGGAGTTTACTGTGTTGATTTTCTGTGTTTTTTTGTTTGTTTGTTTGTTTGGGTTTTTTTTTTTTTGCAATCATAGGATTAGGTTCACTTCATATTTCTGCATTTCTGTTGTATACTTATTTAGGGTTTTCTCTCTCTCTTTCTCCTACCCTCTTCTGTGATCATCCTCATCATAGAGGTTCTACAGCTATACCTAAGGAGTCCTACAGCTCCAGTTTAAGACCTAATACTGAGTCTTAAACTGGCAGTCTGGATTTCCTTTCCCATGGAGAAGTCAAAGCTACCACTGCTTGTGCAGACACAACTAACATATTTTTTCAATTCCTGATCAGGAGGCTGAGCTACAGACTTTGAAGTACCTGACATAACTTCTCTCAGCTTCTTTTTCTTATGAATGAGGGAGCCCACCTGACCTTCAGACCTAGGTTCTTTATTCATGGACATTTTTCCTTCTTCACCCACATGACTTGCCAATTCCTATAAACATACTCAGAATTCAGAACTTTAGCCCCACTTATTGTAGTATTTTTTAAATCACCTTTTGGTTCACAGGGGTATTTATGTTGTTCTTAGTTAAGCTATATTTTTCTTTTTAAACGTTATTTTATTAGTCATTTCATACATTTGAGACAGAGGGAATTTACTGAAAGAAATTATGCTGTCGTATCTATTGGAAGACCTTAATTTTCAGTTGTCACTCTTAGTATGTCTAAAAGTGGTTGGAAGCTAACAAAATACATTAAAAGAAATCAAAGAAAAAATTATTAGTCTAATGGAGATAAATAATATAGGGAACCACAAAAAAAATAAATACCCTCATCATTATTATCTTCAGATATACTAAGAACAAAATCCATAGTTAAGACAATTGAAGTTGAATATTACTAGCACTAATCAGAAGTTAATACCCAATATATATAAAGAATTTACACAACTCAATATTCAAAAAAAAATCCAACTAAAAAATGGACAGATGATCTGAACAGACAGTTATCCAAAGAAGACATACAGATGGCCATCAAATACACAAAAAGATGCTCAACATCACAAATCATCAGGGAAATGAGAATCAAAACCACAATGAGACATTGTTTCACATCTATCAAAATGGCTGTTCTCAAATGACAAGAAATAACAAGTGTTGGTGAGGATGTGGAGAAAAGTGATACTTCATACACTGTTGATGGGAATGCAAAATGGTGTAGCCACTATGGAAAAACAGTATGGAGGATCCTCAAAAAATTAAAAATAGACCTACCATACAATCCAACAATTCTATTTCTGGGTATTTATCTGAAGAAGATGAAAACACTAGTTTACAAAGGTATATGTACATGAATGTTTACTGTAGCATTATTTACAACAGCCAATGTATGGTAGCAACCTAAATGTCCACTGGTAGATGAATGGCTAAAGAGCATGTATACATCATAAAAAAGAATGAAATTTTGCCATCTGTGACAGAATGGATAGAGCTAGAGAATATTATGCTAAGTGAATACATTAGACAGAGAAAGACAAATACATTAAAATTTTACTTACAGGTGGTATCTAAAAACCAACAAATGAACAAACAAAATAAAACAGAAATAAACTCAGAGATATGGAGAACAATCTGGTGGTTGCTAAAAGAGAGGAGCGTGAGAGAATGGGCAAAATGAGGGAAGGGGATTAAAAGGCACAAATTTTCAGTTATAAAATAAATAAAACAGGGAGATGCAATGTACAACATAGGAAATATATTTAATATTGTAACAATTTTGTATGCTTTAGATGGTAGCCACATTTACAGTGGTGATCACTTTATAATGTATATCAATGTTGAGTCACTATGTTGTACATCTGAAACTAATACAATATTGTAGATCAATTATACTCCAATTAAAATAGAATAATAATACAACATTTAATATAAAACTAAGTTTTTGCAAAAGTAAAATATTATTGTTTAGAAATAAAGTGAAGGCGGAGGATAAGGTCAAGTTTTCCATAAAGTGGAGCACAAAAAAGTGGAAATGAAAACTATAAGAGAAAAGGCAAAAGATTTACATAATTTATCCAGAGCCTAAACAGCATATATAGTCCAGAGCATAAGAAAGTCTAAGAATAAGAAATAGCTATATCAGAGAAATAATAACAGATAATTTTCTTAAAATTTAAGGGTATGGAACTCTCCATTGAAAGAAGAATGTCCATTTGGTGTTCAGCATAATGAAAAATAATGTAATCACCCTAAGACAAATCATCATGATGTTTCAGAACAGGGAGCATTGATAGAATTATTAGTTATACACAAAGCAATAATTTATATGAATTATATTTTGAAAATAGCAGGAATGAATGCTAGAAATTAATATCTTCAGAAATCTGAATAAATGTTATTTTCAATCTAGAATTAAGTAGCCAGCCAAGCTATCAATTAAATATGAAGACAAAACAAAAACAAACAAGGTTCTAGAAAGAATTACCTACCAGTCACTGTTATGTGAGAAGAAACTTAAAGATGTGCTCTGGAAATACACAGTTAGTCAACCAGGAAAAATTAAGACATCATATCCAGGAACAAATGTAATCATACCAGGAGAGAATTTAAGAGAATTCCTTGGACTATAATGAAAAAACATTCTCAGAGATAGGGTGTAGGTCTAGATGGTAGTCAGATGATAGAGAGGTCTGGTAGGGAAGTTTCCATGGGATAGACAGAGAACAGAATGTCTGATATGGTAGAAGGTTTATGAAAAATATAGGGTTTGTGTTTCCTGGACAGAGCAAGGGAGAAAAGGAATGGTAAATAGAAAGCTGATGGAAAGTAAACTGCTGTAAAGAAAGAGAGGGCAATAACAACGTATTACCAGACTCTGTAGTGAACACTATTAGTATAAATATTATCATGTTAATATAACTATCGTTTTAACTAACAAACTTACTATTTTTGATGTATGTGGAAGATGAGATGCAGATGTTGTAGGAGGAATAATGTCTAAAGTCAACACAAGATATATAGCACAATATGGGTTACATTTAGAGACATGGGGGTGGTTGCCTGAAGATAGACATAGCAAGAGTGGTTGTAGAGGGGGTGTACTGGGGCATGAGACTGCCATTAATAGCTATCTGTTTTTTTTAAACCATGTGTATGTGTTATGTAGATAAATGTAAAGAATTCAGTTCTCTCTCTCTTTCTTTTAGAAAGCTTTTCATGATCCAACTCACTAATTATCTCCTAGAGTCAACCAAAAAAAACAAGGAAAAATATGCACAACCACTTTCTCATTTCTTCTGAGAATGGTACATAGTAGCACCATTTTAGATGCATGGGAGATAAGTTAATTTAGCACATTTATTAGATATCTTAGGTCATCAGAACTGGATCCCTCTTGTTGAATAGGTGGAGAAAGTTGGTGCTTGGGAATTGTTAACACTTAACTCATTATTTTGATCATCTCTAAAGAGTGTCTCACTTATATCCATTGTCTCTTTATCACTCTACTCAAACACTTTCTAATTCTCTGCTCCAAAGCTTTTAGTCTCTCTAGTTTCCTTCAAAGTGGGAGAATATCTTATTTACCACTGTATTTCTAGTGCCAGAACTTTGTCTAGTATTTAATATGTGACCAACAGACCTTGGCTTATAAGTGTTAATCCACAGATATGTATTTTGAAAGACTGAACTGTGTCCACCCACATGGCAGACAATTTAAAAAGCCAAGTCATAGCTCCAGCTTACCTATTCACCAGCTCATTGCCACTTGGAAGAGTTGTTTAAACTCTCTGAGGCTTGTGTTTTCACTTACTCAGCAGTGATAATGCTAGCTAAACATCTCATGGGACTGTTGCTAGTATCTGGAGGGAAGATGAAGGTAGTTCTATGGAGTAACAATCTATACAGGTGAAAGGATTGCATGTGTGATGTTATGATTTTCTATCCAGCACCTAAGAGGTGAAGTGAAAGAAATCTTTCGCATTCTATAGTCTTTCCTGAACATCAAGGCCGGTCATTTAAATCCAGCAAAATGATTAAGTTCACAAAGATGGTCAGAGTTAACCACAGCTCCCAGCATGGGAGGCTCAATAAAGTGAGGGGGGGGGGGTAGAATAAATAAGGTAAGTCTGCATACTGGAATGAGTTTAAATGATGTCACCTCATAAAGAAATTCATAAGAGGGTTTTCTGTCCCTGGGCCCTGCATGTGCTGAATATACACTGCAGTCTTCAGATTTATTGACAAGATATCAGCAAAAGGTGAGCTGTCGACAGATCTAATAAAAGTTGGACAGCCCTGTGCACAAATAGCTCCCACTGCAGGCCAGCAAAATGAATAATATCTCCATGAGTGTGCATATGTGTGTGTTGTGTAAACAAACTTTACCCCAAATAATTCTCTAAAATCTGTGCATCTACTCCCCCCTCGCCATTGGGAAATGAGAATTGAAAATATTTAAATACTGGCAGAGGGATGGGATCTGGGCGGCAAACCAATATTCTCCATTAAAGTCCGAGATTTAAAGATCCATTTATCAAAACCTTTGGTGTGTGCCCAAGTCTTCCTGAATTAATGCATGCATGCATATGAAAATCAATGTTTCCTGCCCATATAAACACTGCAGCTCTGAATCAATCTCTCAAAGCCGAAGAGGGTTAAATATTTAAACAAGCTATGTATTGAAATACATTTTTAATGCTGTGAAGTCATTCTGATGAAAGATTACTCAGGAGCCTTCATTACCGATTGTAGAGAGTAATGTGGTATTATCGGAACAGATGGCCCAGCTGTCTGTGGGCTCTGGCCCCCCTCAGGGTAGATTCAAATACTACTCCTAGAGTCAGCTGTTGGTAGCCAGTGGCCTGAATGGATGGCTGCCTGCACACCACACATCCCTACATGACAGCCATGCTGGCTGCTGTCACCGATCTCCAAGAACATTTCCTTAAGGAGTCAAATGCTGCTTTGATTTGATTTGATTTCTTTGCAAGTGCTTCATGTTTGTGCTGTTTGTTTCTAGTGGAAGCTGTTGTTCAAGAATTCAGAGCAGAGAAGCCTACCATTCCACTGCTGGTCATCTGACTACTGCTGACTTACTCTTAAAAGTCCTCATCGGGTGTGACTAAGGCTACCCTGTTTTCTTACTTCTTTCTGATCAGGCATTATAGTGAACAGAAAGCCCACCTCATTGCACTTAAATTCAAAAGTCCTGAGCTATGATGATCCCCCTCCCCCCCCGGTTTACTAGCTGCTGGCTTTTTGGGAAACTGCTGTGACCCCAGTTATTTTTATATGGGATCTCTGATGTTCCTTTCCAGCTTTCTCTGACCAGATTTTAAGTCATAGAATTATGGAAAACAATCATAGAAACAATATTAGTGATTGAAAGAGGACTGAAGTCAGAGCCAGATAAAGGGATCTGGTCTCCAAATGTCTTTTTTCAATGATGCATCTCTAAAATAAGATGAACATTCCTGTTCTACCTACCTCTATTGAAAATCTTGAGGAATCTGCTAAAATATTCAAAAATATACATTAATTCTTAAAAATATATGTTTCCAACTGTGAGAACTAGAGATGGGAAAATGGGAGAGGTTCTGACAGTGAGAAGGAGGGGTGAGAGGTGTGGTCGAATAGTTGGTACATTTCAGAGCACAAGAGTCATTTATAACTGAAACTCTATGCTGTCCCATCTAAGTCATATTAGTTAAGTGGCTATTCATTCTTGCTCTCCAAGCCCTATATGTTGTGGAAGGGAACCTGTCATGAAAAGCAACCATCTGAGGCTAAATTTATATCAGTACCAATCAGGTCAGAGCTAGAAGCCACATGGTGTACAATGAGATCATAAGTGATGAGAACACATTGTGATTTTGCATCTAGATGATGAACAACATTTAAAGGTAAATGAGATCATTGGCAAAAGACATTCCATTCTTGAATTAAATACTGAACCAATGAGACATTTTTGAAATTTTCTAATAGTAAGTTGATGGTGGTATTGGTAATAGATATTCAGTAAAGAATGGTATTCTTTCCTGGTAGATAAAGTAAAAAACACAAACTATTACAAGTAGCCACAATTTTCCATGGAAAAGCATGAAAAAGAAAACTTGGAGAGGATTTAAAAGGAGCACTTGGCAGCTTTCACATATAGCCTTCTTGTTACAACCCTACTAATTCGACAAGGATCAAATCATCAACTGTAAGAGGAATTGGAGCCAGACCTTTTGAGTCACAGACTGATAGCTGCCATTTTCATTAGGTAAAACCTGTCATTCCCTCTGCTTGCTTATTAGCTGTGGAAGCTGACGGCTATATATATATATACAGCAGGGGCGGGCAGGTGCCAAGCCCCAAAGCCCTGCACTAGTTTGGCAGGTTCAGGGTCCCCAGTTTCATTATTTCTTTTTTCTACTGACTAAGTAGTTTCTACATTCTGCTTATTAATTTCACTTCTACCTATGAGTCATTACAGCTATACCACTGCATCCAATGACATGTCCCTACTGGCAATGTCACCAATTCATCCTGGCCCCCGGTGACTCAGATGATTGAACCACTTGCTTCCTGATCAACTCAATGATTCATTCTGAAATTATAAAAGTTAAGGGTCATGCATGGATTTGATGAATGGAGCTCAAGCCATGGACCCAATACATGAATCCACTGGAATATTCTACATAATTTCTTGCTTCTTTTACTTTTGTTTTCTTAATTCCTTCTACCTGGAATATCTCTTTGCCATTATGGATTGGACTATCTATATGCCACTATGTACCACATGGAATTTTCCCCACCCTCTCTCTCCCTAAGTAAGCTTTATGGCTTCCATGAAGCATTCCCTAGCCAAATAGTCTACTGAGTTATTTTATTCATTACCTTTTACCATTACCATTTTATTTATTACTACACTACCTCTGGGCACCCAGGTGACACAGTCATTTGGATGTCCCACTCTTGGCTTCTTCTTGGCTCATGATCTCATTGGATCATAATGTGGAGCCCCCAGTGGGGCCCTGAGCTCAGTGGGGAATCTGCTTGGGATTCTCTCCCTCTTTTTTTTTTTAAGATTTATTTATTTATTTGACAGAGAGAGATCGCAAGTAGGCAGAGAGGTAGGCAGAGAGAGAGGAGGAAGCAGACTCCCTGCTGAACAGAAAGCTCGATGCAGGCCTCAATCCCAGGACCCAGAAATCATGACCTGAGCTGAAGGCAGTGGCTTTAACCCACTGAGCCACCCAGGCGCCCTCTCCCTCTTCTTCTGACCCTTCCCCAACTCATGCACATGTGCACACACTTCTGCACTCTCTCTCAAAATAAATCAATAAATCAATAAATCCCCCCCCCCAAAAAGAATTACACTACCTCATGATCTTTGAAATGCTCCTTTGTCACATAAAATACATATCACATTGATAGCTAGGTATTGGAGATGCACCAGTGAATTATCCATAGTCCCTATCTTCTGCCACCTAACTAATCTGTGTGACTTTGAGGAAATAATTAATCTCTCCCATCTGGCATGGGGATAATGCCTCCTCCACAAATTATTGTAAGGACAAAGTAAGACTGTGTGTGAAATTCCTTTGTAAAGTTTAGGGAGCTACATAAACATAAGGCATTGTTTTTAATATGTCTACTTCCATTCATATTACCTCTCAATCATTTGTCTTGATGTATAAAGATCAAGATATTTTTTGTTGGTCTTAGCAGAGTGATTTGCACATAAAGATTGAATTGATTGATTCATTTTTGCCTTCAGATTCATGATCCAAGGTCTAATAATATTTCAAAATCTTGGCAGTCCATGACTGAGGTGTTGAGTTTCCTTTCTCCTTAGTCCTTGCAAGTTCAAATAGAGTTGGATGCCATCTATATGAGATTGTGGTCACTCAAACATAGAAGCTAAGGGGGGTTAGGGTGAGGGGCTGTGTTCTCCATATAATGTCATTATAGTTTCCTCATAACTTTCCAGTTTAGCAAAGGCACCTTGGCCTGCTGTTTTCACCAAGTTTTTATTTGATTTAACTGATTTTAAAGTCTACTAGTCTTACTTTGGTGTTAGAAGTCTTAGTGAAAATATCTTCAAACACAAATAAGAAAGCAAAACAGTAAGATTGAAGTGTAAGTTTTGAATGTATAATTTTTTATTTTTAATAAGTATATTTATGTGAATTGTTCTACATAAACTTTTCAGCGTACCCACAAATCAGAACATCTTAAAACTCACTTTATAGATGAGAAATCCAAGGAACCTGGCTCTAAAATTATCTTGTCTACATTTTTTCTTCTTTACAGCAACAATGTAAAATAAATCTAATGAATTTGAAGAAGCAATACAAAATCAATTTTGCATACAGTCTAAACAAATGACCTTACCCTAGGACAGAAAGCTGATCTAACTAGATATGTATGAGGAAAAGTCGTGGAAAGGGCTCTCACACCCCAAGTTACAAAGGGCACTGCCACCATATTTGTAGGCAGAATCAACACTTGAGAGTGTGCTCAAGGCAGCTGCTGAAAGAGGAAGTCTGAATGAATTGCTAGAAGAAGTCACCAAACATCGTGACATGTTGGAAGATATCTCTTGTAAGATGCAAGAGGAACAAATATTTTATGAATGAAAAGAACCAAAAGTTGTCAATTATACTCTGACACTGCTTTCTTATTTTCAGTTTAATTGAAAATAATTTTTTAGACTTATTTAAACATAGATTTTTATGAAAATCTCTGTGGTATATACACAGAAAAGAAAGCATAGGTAATATACATGGACTTTTCTCAATACTTCTCTACTAGGACATTAGTGCTCATGCACTTGCAAACAATATTGTCCTCTGTGCCATGAAGAGAAGCATTACTTACAGGGAACTCTAATACTGCCTCCAAAAAAAAATTTAACTGCTATAACTCATTCTATAAGTTATGATAGGTAAGCTCACCCAATGATGATTTTATGATAGACACCCAATAGTAATTGCTGTTATTATTATATCAGGAGTATAAAATGGATGGGACAAATGTAGTTTGTTATCTATGAAAATACGGAAATAGTAAATGAATCTATAATCAGGGATGATGTAAAACCAGATGTAACTGATGTAAAACCAGGAGTCTAGTGGTCTAGCATATTCAGCAAGCAAGTGGAAGTCATTCCTAGGATAGATATGTGGTCAGAGATGACTTTTCTGTGCCCTCTGGGGATGATGCAATGGTAGAGATCAGAGATTAAGTTGAAAATGAATCAGTGCATCTAATAATCCAGAATAGGGATTGTCCCATTATTTAGACACTGGACCTCCACAATTGCAATATGCCTACTCACAAAACAATGAATACTATACTGCATGTTATTAAGAGATGACAGCTCTAAATTAGGCATCAGGCATCTTGAGTGCCAGTCATGATCTGCCATTAACCTGTGAGACTTAACCTCACTTATCCTTATTTTTGTCATCTGAAAATGAAAAGAATCCTGTGGGCCTCCCTTTCCTCATAGAAATTACTATTGGTTTCCACAGAAAATCATGTATTGGTGGCTACATGCAAGGTATCCATATATTTCAACCTCCTCTGTCTTTAACCATGATCCTTCAGCAGAGGATTACACATGGGGAATCTGAGATTTAGACAATTGTTAAATCAACAGACGAAGTTCAACTGACTAGTAAATGTTGGAGATAGGATTAAAATCTAGGCCTCCCGAATCAAGTCTGGTTTTCTTTTATTATATCACATAGCAATTGGAAAGGCTTTAACAAAATGAAGGCCTATAGAGGAATAACGAGTTAATAATATAGCCACTTTATCTATGGATAAAGTGGAAGACTTTCTATCTCTAATATTTACTTAAAGTCTTGTTTCTGGGCACTTTGGTAGTTCGGTTGGTTAAGCGTCTGCCTTTGGCTCAGGTCATGATCCCAGGGTCCCAGGACTGAGTCCCACCTTGGGCTCCCTACTCAGCAGAGAATCTGCTTCTCTGCCCCTATCCTGGCTCATGCTCACTCTTTCTCTCTCCTCTCTCAAATAAATAAATAAATAAATAAATACACACACAAATAAATAAATATAATATTTAAAGAAACAAAGTCTTGTTTCCTTTCCAGATGAAAAGATACACAAATTCTGCTTCACTGGAGAATCTTATTTGGTGTGCTTAGATGTTTTTCTTTGTCTCCCTCACTTCCACCATCACAAGCACCACTGTCAAACTCAGATGCTGATTGTTTTTTGAGAAACTTGGACTAAACAGATAACAAGTCAGTCCCAACAATGCCATGTTTAATAACACCTACAAGACAAAGAATGCATGCACAAACAATCCAGCATGTACAAATGGACATTCACAGAGCTTTTATCATGATCTTGGCACTGTGTTCTGTGATTTTAAATTTGTTAGCTCGCACAATGCTTGCCATCTTGCTGATGA
This sequence comes from Spilogale gracilis, assembly GCA_004023965.1. Classification (NCBI taxonomy): domain Eukaryota; kingdom Metazoa; phylum Chordata; class Mammalia; order Carnivora; family Mephitidae; genus Spilogale; species Spilogale gracilis. The sequence goes on from PITA01013141.1 coordinate 24,944, forward strand.
GAAAACTGAAGGTTGGCAAGGTTACCCAATTTATCTAAATTCACATTAGATAGGCCTTTTAATCCTCTGTTTGTTCCATTCTTGACATTGACTCCTTACAAGAAGCATGGAAATGGAAGACAGTCAAATTTAAATTCTTGTCCTAATACTATAAATTATTGTGTTCCCTTTGCCATGAGAGTTTCCTTAAAACAGAATGCATCAGAATTTCAAGATGGCAGATAGGGAAGTAGGTTTTTAAACTACTCATTACTTTACTTGTAAGAAACGCCAGCCTGGTTTTTCTGATTGTAAGAGCTTCTTCTCAAGGAAAGAAGCTTCTGAATAAAATTTAAAACAAACAAACAATAACAACAAACACATACATCTTCAGAGACATGAACTTCGTTGTGAGGATTATAAGAGGAGTATCCAGAATACTGAGGCTAGTCCCCTCTGAAACTGTTCTTGTATGACAGGCTAGATAGTCTTCATCCTATTTATATAGATTCTCCTTTCTACTGTGTGTGGCTTCCCCAGTCCCAGAGAAAGGTGTATATCACACCAAAGTTACCATACACAAACTAGCCTTTTTGAAAAGTTGCTGGTATCACTCATTAACTATCCCAGAGGATGCATGGATGCTTGAGTGAAGAGCTAACACTCTGCCTGGTTTATCACTAACCACGTGCACTGCAGGGTACAACAAACATATGATCTTTGGGTTTAGACAGTTGTATATCCATACAGGGAGATTGGATAAGGCATTTGAAACTTAATGCAACACAAGGCTAGACTCTGGTGTTGCCTTGGAAGCTGAAAGGTAAGCCCTGAAAAAGTTCAGCAAAGATAAAATGACTGTGAACAGCAAAGATAAAATGACTGCATGACTGTGAACAGAAAGATAAAAAATAGGTTCTTGAAAGAAGTGAAAATTTATTTCACCTTTTATTCTAGATTCTTATGTTTATTGTCATTTCCACTATAAAAACCATTGCAACGAGAGACGTTGGAGCTAAATTACCAGTATCTGGTAACCTCCCTAATCATATTAGGAACCTATCTTCTCTGAGTTTTCCACATTCCTCCCATTTCCTTTTCTTCCTTCCTAATGTATTCTTTCTTTCTTTCTCCTTCCACTAATCCCAGGCTTTTAATATTTCTTTCCCCCATATTTCTCCTTATCTTCATGCCCTTTAACATATATCCCCATATACTTGGTTTGTTTTTCTCATGACTGCTTTGTCTCCCTTCAGTCACATCTCTCTTCTCTGACGCTGTGTTGTCAGTTGTGAACTAATGAATGCATCTATTTAGATTCCTGAATTCAGGGAGGGAAATTCTGGGAATCTAATGTTTGAATTGTCAGGCAACAAAGATGTTCACAGATCCTCTGCTTAAACTGTGTAAGGGGAACCTCCAACATAAAAGGGCAATGCCTATAGAATTGAGGTATAAAAAGTAAAGGTCCTAGCACAAAGGAGTAAATTGATATCAGCTAATCCCAACTTTCACCTTGGACTCATGCTTAGTTATTTTAAGGAAATAAGAAAAGAATCCCCTTCATATTGATTACCTACTATGTGCCAAGACTTGTCCTGGGCACTTTCAAGCATTTAATTCTCCCAAGAGCCACCAAGGTGGATATTAGTATCACCCAATTATAGATGGGGAAACTGAAGCTCAAAGAATTTAAGTCTACCACCCAAGGTCATGCAGCTGACAATAGGAGAGACTAGATTTTGCCTTTCTGCCACTATTTATAATGTCCTTTCTACCTCCTTTCCCACAAGGACCACTGCCACCAGACTATCGGGGAAGGTAGCAATCCTAACAGTTGTCTCAGCCTTGTAGTAAAGCTTTGATGTCCTTTTGTTGTTTCAGGCAGGACCCTGGGTGCCATGCTGAGGAGAGGACAGCAACAGTTTCAGGCAGACCAGGAGGAGACAGGGTTGGGGGCTTGGTCACACAAGTGGGGGCTGGAAGGTACAGGGAGTTGGCAGGTCAGAGGCCACTTTCCAGGGAAGTCAGCTAGGCAGGTAAACATCAAAAGCCCAAACAGTCAGGGTCCAGAGACTCCGTGATCACAGAGGCAGCGACAATGGTTCTATTGAACGGGAGACATGAAGGCAAACAAAGATTCTAGGACAGGTGCCTCTTTTGTTGCCTGCTGAGTGTGAACAGCTTTGGATCCTAGGTGTTAAAGAAAGTTAGAAGGATCTCAGATACCCGCAGGAAAACTGTGCCCCTTATGGAACATAAAACAGGGATGTTGGAATTGTTTTACTGAGGTTAGTACTGCAAAATGACTAACTTTATATTGGATGATGCATCTGAGACTTGGAATTAAGATGTGAATAGATGCACCTTTTACATGGCTCACACTTAATTGTTAGGTCTCAGATATCTCTAGAGACAATGAAGTTTTATGGACTCCAGCTTCATTATTTTATACTCCTCCTTTCCACCTATGTATGACCTGGTGTTAAGTATCACCCCTTTATTCTCATCCCTGCTTCCAACCCTTGTCCAAAACTGCTCTCTGATTACACTTAGTGGAGAATAACTACAGGAGCAGAGTAGGGCACACTTCTTTCTTAGGGGAACTGATTTACTCAGATAGAAGCCATGGGAAGTTCAGCTAGAAACTCTTTGAGCAAGGATTGAGATGAGGCAGGACTCTCTGGATACCCTATTCTCCCAAGAAGTGAGTGAGCAGGTGGCTATTCCACCTACACATAAGGTCAGACCTGACAGCAGTCAGTTTTTTCGTGTGTCCTGGAACCATTTTCTCAGAGTGACATTGACATATGTCCCCATAAATAAATTAGCAAACCCATCTCGGCTGACACGTTTGGCAGGAACAAGAAGTTCATGTGCCAGTGTGTGGGTTAATTCCCGTGCCCGTTCCACTGGGGGAGATCAAGTGCATCAATGTGTGTTCATATCACAAGCACCAGGATTGCAGAAAGCTTTTCTTTTCTTCTTTTTCTTGGTTTTCAAAGAAATACATTTTGATTTATCTATATAAAAGACGTATATGAGAAGTTATTAAACTAACAGAGAAGTGGTAGAAAGATAGGAGGACAGGTGAGGCAGAAATAGCACATTACAATTTATATAAATAGAAATAGGGACTTCACATTGCTTCCCCCCCCCAAATTCTCACCATGCAAAGTAGATATTTATGTTCTTTACCTTGAAATGTGACTACTGCTAAATCTTGTAAGAAATGAAGCTATGAAAACAGGTAAATGTCCCATCCCTTCCACCCTGTTACCTCTGAAAGAGCAGCTTCTGCTCAAATATGCCTTTCCCTGCCCATATAATTCAATTAAAGTTTAGAGGACCTTAGAGGTGCTAAATTCCTGTAACAGGCATTCCATGGGATAAGAAAAAAAGTAAGAGGACTAAATTCCTGTTATATGTGGTTAACTGGGAGAAGCAATTACAGAAACAAACATAGCTAGTTTGTTCAATAAATATTGACCAAGCACTTGAAATGTGCCAGGCCCAGGCGAGAAGCAGCCTGATTCATGCCATCCTGCAGGTGAGCAGCAGCTCTCATCCAGATAAGAGAATGTTTATCACAAATGTTAGCTCCATTCACTGAGTCAAAATATTTAGAATAATACATAGAGCATTTTATCCATTCCTCTATTTACTAATTCATTTACATAGTTACTGTTTACTTATTAGGTTTCATGTACTCTTCTGAATGCTGGAGATACAGGACTGAACAAGAGAGATGATGACCCTGCCCTCATGGAATATATAGTCTATCGACCCTCGGTTTCTTATAGAGACACACAATGCTCATTTGAGAGCAACTGCTCCTATTCCATATAGGGAGAATGGTTCTTTTCTTCCTGGTAAGAGTCAATATAAGGTCATGGTCCAGATCTTCCTGGGCTAGGAATTAGGACAGCTTCTAAGTAATTTACCCCTTCCTTGGATATAGCTAATTCAAAATCTCTGGGTCCATGTTTCCATGTGCTAGACAACTGATATATATTCAATAAATGCATTGTACAATAGGAAAGTCACTAGCCTTATGTGACTATTAAAATTAAATTAATACTAAAATTTAAAATTCAGTTTCCCAGTCACACTAGCCCATTACATGTGCTCATAGCCACATGCGGCTTATAGTTATCATATTGGACAGTGCAGAAGAGAACATTTTCATCATCACAGAAAGTTTTCTTAGCACTGCTCTAGAAAATAACTTCTGACATTAACATCTATGAAGTTTGTCTTTTGGGGGTTTCACTGTAGAATTCAAGATGTAGCTCCCTGCTTTGAAAACTCTACCTCACCTTTGCCATACACCAATTATGTCATTATTATGCAAACTCATCTAGAGGTTTATGTTGTCTTGTATATGCCTTTGTCCCATATTAGACTGGAAGCAATTGTGGGCAATGATCATGCCATACTCCTCTATATTCTAAATGCTTCATGTTCTACAGATGGTAAGACCTCAATAAATGTTTGTGCTGTTGGTGAGGAGGATAATTTATGATATTCAACTGCACCCTAACAGACTGTGAGCTGTGCCTCTAAGCAGCAGAGGGGACTTGTATTACAGAGAAGCCCTGAGGGACAGATCACGAGTTTGGACTTCACCACATTGAGTTTGATCCCAAAGGCTATTTCTGCACATCAAGCCATCTGGAGATAGCGTGGGTGCCAGGCATCATGCCTGTGCAGTGATGTATCTCATCCCTTGGTATTTAAATGCTGTCTTGGCATGGGACACTGGTGTCCACAGTCAGCCACAGGCACAAGAAAAAAGTTCTGACTCCAGTTTGTGGGCTGCAAACTTCATTTCCTTGGTTGAACTTAGTTATCTCTGGGGCCAGCCACTCAGCCATTTCCATGGCTGTGGGGATTCTCATACTAGCTCTCTAAGAATATGATCACAAAAGCCTTATAATAATGAGAAAGGATTAGAGTTCTAGGGGATGGGTCATGTCCAAATTCAGTTCATAAAAAACTGAAAAATGATGTCTGCTATGGAAGGTCACATCTGCTCTGGAGGATGAATTATTTTAAGTTAAGTAGCCTTCAGCATTACTCAGTGGCATCAAGACCTAGCTGCCAAGAGGAACAATATTGCAGCCACTTAAATGTTTCGTATGATAAGATCATCTTCTTGTCACTGCTCCCTCCCTTACTGAGGTTCCTTTCTCAGCTCGCTTGTCTGCTTGTATTTGCTTCAGAGAAAATGTACTCTTTTGCCCATAATGTTGGCTTTGGAAATTTGAGGGAAATTCTGAGGCATTGGGTCAGTATTTACATCTTTTCTTCAACCTTTCTTCCTTAAAAAAAAATGCAGTAAGGTAACTCTTATTAACTATTTTCAAATGAAGACTCTGAAGACCCAAGAGCTTAAGTGAATGGTAGAGGTCCCATAGTGAGATTACGGTAGAATCAGGATGAGAAACCAGTGTGGGACTTGAAACAGTGTCAGAAGATAAATTTTATGATAAGATTTTAGAGATGCTGAAAAGGATGTTTGCCTTCCATATGTCCCTTTGTCTGCTACCAAATGATGATCACAACTATTGATTGAATTCTTAGAATGTATAAGAATATATGGCCAAATATTGGGTATGAACTTCTTTTAGGAGTTCACCTGTCCAGAGGCACCTGGGTGGCTCAGTCAGTTAAGGTCTGACTCTTGCTTTCAGCTCAAGTCATGATGTCAGGGTCATGAGATCAAGCCTTCCTTCAGGCTCTGTGCTCAGTGTACAGTCTGCTTCAGATTCGTTTCCCTTCCTTCTCCTGATTACATGCTCTCTATCACTAAAATAAATACACAAATAAAATCTTTTTTTTTTTAATGAAAGAAGTCCATCGGCCTAGAGATGTTTACAATTCCATTTTGGAGTGGTTTTGAAGAAGAAATTAAAATATCAATGTAATATATGTGAAAATAAAAATTAATATACAGGCAACAAATGAAAACTGAGCTCAGAGGAGAACAAGAACCCTTCATGTCAATGCTAACACAGATAAATTATTATTGTTTTATAGAAATTAAATGGAAAGTAGAAATTAGTCTGTCATTCCAAGAGAAGGGGAAAGTACATAAACCACATAGAGATTGGGAAGTCCAATACAAGCTTGGTCATTAAGGAACTGCAGAAATGAAATCAGAAAGGCAGGATAGATCCATATTTTGAAGGTATTTGAATTCCTGGCTTGGAAGTTTTGTCTTTATTCTGTGCAATTAAGAGGAATGTGTCAAAGAATACTTAAATTCCAACTTGCCCTTCTGACCCTACAGTACCATGCTTATTTGCATTCCTGTTTTGGGATTTAAGACAGTCACATCTTCCTTTTAACTCTTTCACATTATTACTGGAATTTCAAACTCCACCTTTTTCAGGAAAGCTTCCTCAATTTATGCAGTCCAATTATACATAAATCCTATAATCTGCCACTTACATGTTTGATTAGGTATATTTCTATAATGTTATCTCTTATGCCTGTCTAAATCACATAACTCTGTACATTATAAGCACTGTTAAAATGTAAACCCCTTAAGGTCAAATAATTTAGTTTATGTCTCTGTTCTTTCAAAGTACAGACCAGAGCTCATGGTAGAGAGAATTATGTTGACTTGAATTGAAGAAAGGCAGTTAATAGGAAAGAAGTATTGTCTTTATACTGGTAAACTTACTGAAATATAACTCTAGTAATTCTAAAGATACAAACTTTTAAAATCACTGTATAATTTCCATTATTCAATTTCTGCTTTAGGACTGATGGAAGCAATAGAATGCATGATAGAATAGTACATACTTTATCTCTAAAATTACCATTCTAAAAAGAAAGCTGAAAATATTCTAAGACATGTATTTTTTTTAAGATTTTATTTATTTTAAAGAGAAAGACAGATAGAGAACATGAGTTCACAAGCTGGGAGAGGGGGTGCAGAGGGAGAGAAACTCAAGTAGAATCCCGCCTCATGACCCTGAGATCATGACTGAAATCAAGAGTCTGACACTTAACCAACTGAACCACCTAGGCTCCCATATGCATTTCAAAACCATTCTCTAAAGACACAGAATCTAGTTTTGTGAATTGAAACAGTATATGTAATAATTATCAGCTTGGTCCAAAGTGCCCAAATTAAAAAAAATTGCTCAATATGTATTGAAATCTTATTATGTGGGGATCAGTCTAGACACCAGGAGAAGTGTGAATATGTACACAAAGTCTCTAGAAAAGTCTCTGAAACCTGCAGAGGCTACACTCTTGTTCCAGCTGTCCCATGTATATCATGATTTTCAGCCAGTTATTGTGAAATTTCCTGCCTCTCCATTAAGACTACAGTTGGTAACTTTTTAATCTTGTCTGGTATCTGGCACATAAAAAGTTAGTAACCAAAAAATTTGTTGAGCTCAACTGTCATGAGCTAGGCATTTTACCTTGCCATTCCTTCAACTGATGACAGAAGATAATTCAAACCTCATGCCAAAGATGAATTCTATATCCTTCAAGACAAAGTGATTGCCCAAGACATTCATGCAGTTAAATGATAAAGATGGAAAGACCTAGAAACTAAAGAGCCAAGTATTCATACAATATCCTTTCTATGCATTCCAGACATAATTAGAGTTAACCAAATTGAGAAGTTGGAAGTGAGGGTCTGGAAAACTTTTCTTATTAAAGAAGAAATGTCCTTTAGATCGCCACTTTGTGAAAACAAGGAAAAAGATGTTCCCTTTTCTCATAGTTGATCCCACATCTACTCACAGCACAATGTATAGATAGGAGTGTCTCAGTCATATTTTTACAGTGAGAAATGAAGCCTCAGCCAATGTAGGGTCTAAACAAAGCAAGAGATGTTGGAACTCAAAGACCAACTGAAGTCAGACTATGTCCTGTCTATTTAATCTTTAGCAAACCTCTTCCTCAGCCCATCCAAGCAGGAACCACAGGTTTTATTATCCCTCCAACATTTGGTTCCATTCTCTGACATTTTTCTTGTTGCCTGTGATTTTATAAAGCATCCACTTTTCACAAGTGAAAACTGATTTTGTCCAAACAGATGCTTGTTTCTATATTTTACATTCTGGAAAAAAATATGAATATGATTTGGTTGGGGAGGGGGCTAGAGATAGATGGGGAATAAAATTGCTGGTGGGTGCACAGCTTGAGCTGAAATTAGAAGCCAAGTGAGATCTGTAAGCAGGAGGAAGGAGGTCTCCAAAGAAAATTTGTTGTATAATAAAATGCTCATTGAAAATATTCTGACAAGGAGCCCGAACAATATTCTTACATACTACAGGCTAGAAGATAAAATGGTTTCTCTCCTAAGTTTCTGTGAGAATTTGTGGTAAGCTAGATTTGGACACGTTATTCCAAATGAGTCAAACAATCAAATCCTCAATCAATTCCTCAATCAGCAATCATCCCCGAGGACCATTTTTTGTTCTGATTGCTGTTAGGCTTGAATCAAGAGAATCAGGAGAAAAACAAACGAGCAAATAAAACAAACAAACAAACCGTTTAAATGATGACCAGGAGGAGCTCAGTATAGGTGGGAAAGAGGGATAATAAACATGCAGAAGAGCAAAGAAGACAAGGCAGAGAAGTCTCAGGGATTATTTCTACAGGGCACAGCTGGCCTATTGTTCCATAGCTCAGTCTACCACTGTGGTCCTCACTCTGAGCTCAGGGTTTGGAAAGGGCACGGTGCCTGAAGCCCCACCTGCTCTGCTGGCACCACATGCACCAAGGCAATGCTCATTCTCCTCAAGTGACTCTGCTGGCTCGTGTCTGAGATGGGCCTCATTGTCACTTGGCTGCCTCCATCCAGAGCCAACTGAGCCAAGTTGTGGGAACTGCTTGTAGCCCATCCTCAGCAACCGGAATTTCTGAAGGTAGATTTCATGTGCCCAAGCAGGGTAGCTAATACGAATTCACAGGCTGAAAAGCTCCTAGGGACCACTAATCAAGTAGCCCTGTGAATGGAGTAAGAGTGTCTCCTGGACAGCTTCTCATTTTATCCCACCCACTACCCTGCTCCCAAGCTAGGATGTTAAAGAAATTCTAGCTTTCTGCCCAGGCACAGGTCACTAAGAGCCACAAGAAGCCATGTGCCCCTCATTCTCCTGCAGCATCTGAGTGGAATATCCTTGCATGTAAAGAAGGCACTCGATGCCCGGTGTACATGTCGCACCACTCAGATGTAATTGGAATGGCTCTCTTCTAATCTGGTTTGGGCTCTGATGATAACTGCTTCCATTTATAAAAACAGAGATTGCCGAGTGGCTTTGTGTTCTACATCAAAGGTAATTATTATTTTTATAGTTCAATTAGCAAACATTACATTTCTGTTTGCCTTGCTAAGGTGGTACAACTGAATTTCACAATAACATACTTATTCCAAAGCTACCAAGGGACAAGACACTATTATAATATCATAGTACTTCATAGTACTTTTTTTTCCTTGTGCGTTTTTCCCCCTCTTTCATTATGCAGATAGGTCATATTCAATTTGAAAATGGGAATGCTTCACATTAAGAATGTTAGACCTAAAAAGAACGTGTAATCCTATAAAACTAACCTTTCAGCTTAGAAATGAGGACATTAAGACCCAACTTCAGTGATTTGCCCCAGATCATATCAGTCTGTAAAAGCAGCAGCTTTCTGATCCAGGTCTTTAGACTCCTGCTACAGTGCTCATTTTTCTCTTCTCTCTTTAAGCTCCGGATGCTAAAAAGAGAAGAGGTCAAGATTGAAGGAAAGAAAAAGTGATCACTACATGTGAAGTATCTCTTGTGCAAGGCATACTGTAGAATTTGCATATCTAGGCTATGCTCTCTACTCTGACACCAACTATTTGTGTGACCTTATGACATGATTCCCCCTAAGCTTTGATTTCCTCTCTCATACAAAAAAGAGGGTTGGGACTGGAGTATTCTAGGAATTCTTTCTTGCACTATCATTCTGGAGCAAGTGCCAGCCATACCTCGTTTTAAGCATCTAAGTACCTTTTTAATATTCTTTTTATATTGTTGCTCCAATGGAGAGTGGGTCTTTTTGCTCTGTAGCAGTATTGCTACATGTTCCTGGATTTAACCACAATTAGAAGCCTTTAGAAGAGGTTATTTTCCTTCTTTACTCCTGACTGCTGGCACATATCCAGGAGGAATCATATATACTATCCCGGATACTGAGCCCAGTGTAGGGGTGAGTGGTCAGAGCCAGGTCCCACACAGAGGCGGCAGCTCTCTTCCTCTGCTCTGTTTGTGTGGGCACAGGACTCTCCAGCAATCTGACAACCTGTTTCCATATTATCACTGCTTTCACCTCTCCAGCTTTATTAGGCATGTTAAGTAAGATGTTTTGCCATGTTCTTACAGAGTCTGTTGCATTGATAATTCACAATGCTAACCCCCCTCCTCCCCTTCTGCTTGGTAGCCCCCCCACACCTTGATTTATTACCCACTATATTGTTCCCAGCACAGACCCTTTCATCATTGTCACATATATGATCCTGGTGATGAGATATACTTGGTAGTGGCTGGAGAGGCAGGAGGGAGCTGTAGGAACCAAGCAAGAAGGAAGCTTGCAACTGATTATATCTTTTTTCTAAAACTCATCTCTGTTTATATTTTGGAGGATCCCAAACATAATTCTCTTTGTCTCTTTATAATATATAATTCAATGGCCTATTTTGAAGAACAAAATTTAGACTTTATAGGCAAGTTTTACCAGGAGTCCTGAAATAAGTAACAAAGGTAAAGGCAATCAATTGCTCAACATTTAGTAAATGTGCCAATCACAATGTTAAGTGCTTTATGTGGATGATTTCATATGATTCTATTTTGAAACAGAAAACAAATAAAACAAAACAAAACAAAAAAACACCTTGTTACATGTATCATGTTTTAATGCCACCATTTTTTTTTTCCTGTGAACAAACTGAAAACATAGGGGTCTAATCATATCATTACAAAGGAGGTAGGTCCAACGTTGGAGCCCCAGCTCTCTGACATTAGAGGGGCACTCCTAATGACTATACAAGTACTCTCTCTAGATTCAGATACAATGACAGATTTTTAAAAATTATCTGAGTGGGTTTTCTATATATTGTTTTTAAAAAAAACTTAGCTGAGACAATGAAAATACAGTATCTGTTACAGAAGGCCAGTATGTTAAAAAAAAAAAAAAAAGGCAGGCAAAAGTAGGGGAAGTAGCTCTACAAAGAGATGGGAAAATACTGGAGGCTCTTAAGCAAGGAATAACTTGTTATGAATTGTTATTTGTTTGCTTTTTAATCTGCTACATTCAGATTATGTTGCAGAAGAGCAAGAGAAGAAGTAAAAAGAACAGTTAGGAGACTAATTCCAATATTTCTCCTTTTATTCTTTCCCTGCACCCTATGACAGGTTTGAAACACAAAGATGAAAGAATTACACATATGTATGTCCATCACTCAGACTACATCACAAACTTTTCACTACACCCCATCATGCATCTATTCATTCATCCCATTTCTTTGATAAGACTTAAACCAATGTTCAGGCATAAGCCCTCTTTGTCCCAATAATCTAGCACATATGCAATCAACCAGAGTTCAACTCTTGCTTGCCATTTTTTGTTGTTGTTGTTCTTCTTCTACACATACAACAAAAAGCACAAATCTTAAATGAACTTTCATTGAGTTTTGACAAAAGCATACATCCATGTAACATAAACCTCTATCAAAATATAAAACATTGCAATCTGAGAAAGTCCCCTTATATCCCTTCCCAGTGAAAGCCTGTCCCTATCTTTTAGAGGTAATTATTATCCTGACTATTCCATCATTGATAACTTACACTGCTCTAAAGTTTCACATACATAGAGACATATAGTATGTATTATTTTCTGTAAGGTTTCTAATACTCAGTATGTTTCTGAAATTAGTGTGTATATATTAGTAATCCATTCTTCTTTGTTGGAGGAATAAATGTTACCTCTAAGTAATATTTCATTAAATGATTATATCACCTTTTGCTTACTCATTCTTTTATTGATGGACATCTGGGCTATTTTCAGTGTTTTATTGTGAGTAAAGTCATCATAAACATTTTTATACAAGAATTTCTGTGAGCATTCATTTCCATTTATTTTGTGTTAATACATAAGGGTAAATTACTAAGCTAGAGAGTAGATAGATGCACACTTAGTTTTATGATAAACTACCAGAATATTCTCAACAATGTTTATGAGTTCTAGTTGCTCTATATCCTCACCAATATTTGGTATTTTAGTCATTTAAATATTTTTAGCTATTCTGATGAGAGTGTAAATGTATTTTGTGGTTAAATTCTGATGACTAATAATGTTTAACACCTTTTTTATTGGCCTAGCAGATACTCCTACATCTTGTTTTATAAAGTGTTTGCTTTTTCTCCCTTCTAATGAGGTTTGGCATTTTATTATTGAAATATTTTATTTTAAATTGTAATGTATTATAATTATTGTAGAAGTATTCATAAGTGTTACATTTTATACTAAAAATTCTCAGAATGCTAAAATAAAACAGCATCCATGTAAGCTATGCATGTAAGTTACCACTAAAGCAATCAGCAACTGTTCTGCTACTTCATAGTGACCAGAGATTTTATTTTAATGTATCAAATTTTGTCTGTTACCTTAAATATAAATTAATTTTTCCCAGAGTAAGCAGAAATAAAGTGTAAAAACCATTCAAGGAAAAATAAGTTAATAAAAAATGTTTAGAAAACAGGAAAATGAAACATAGAAAGTTGAAAGTATTACAAAGAAAATAAATCCAAATATATCATTTATTACAATAAGTATAAATGGATTAAACACTCAGGTTGAAGTCAAAGATTGCCTGATTATATAAAAAGTACAAGCATACACTTTTTACAAGAGACTTATTTAGGATACGACACTGAGAAAAGAAGAGAAAAATTAAAAAATATTTATCAGGAAAATTCTAAGCAAAAGGCAGCTGATTTAGCAACACTAATATCATATAAAATATAAAGTTATAAAGTGTGCTACTACATAAAGATTTGTTTGCCAGGGTAATATAATAGTTTCAAATTTGTATGCATCTAATTCTATAGCTTTAAAATATATGAAATAAAAATTTACAAAGCTGTGAAGATGTATGAACAAATCTACCACCAAATTTTAAGAGTTAACATATCAGCAATCAGAAGAAGCAGGAAAAATAAATGATAAGAATATAGTATATTTGAGCAACACTGTTCAAAACTTGACTGAATAGACATGCAAGCAACATTGAACTTGGCAAATGGAGAACACAGATTTATTTCCAGAAGATGACATAACATTGCATAAAAATATTAAAATAAGCTTTTAAATCATTCATATTTCCAAGTAGAAAACACAATGAATATTTAAATTACTAGGAAAAAAACGCATACCAAAACATGTAAAACAGATAGCTAGTAATTATAGGGGGAAAAGAAAAAGTCTTAAATGCTCAAATTACAAAAGATAGAGAGTTGTCCATCAATAATATATTCTATATAGGAGAAAAAAACTACACAATAGATCCAAATTAAATTTAAACAAGAAATGTTTTCAAAAAGAAAGCAGAAATTAATAACAAAAGATAAAGAAACAAATGAGAGAATTCAAAATGCTAACAATATATTCATTAATGAATAGTGATATATTAATAGTGATCAAGAAAATAAGGTAAAGCAAAAATGAGTGTGAAGTTTGATAGAAGAGCCATAAGAATTGTAGCAGAAACTAAAAAGTGAATCAAGGACTGTTGCACACCTAAAACTAATATAGCAGTGTATGTCAACTATATTCAAATTAAACAAACAACTAAATAACACAAAACTAAAAATCAAAAAAATAAATAAGCTATTTTGGGTGTAGTTGACCCACTGCCCTAGCCAAAAAATAAATAAATAAATAAAGGAATAAAAATCATTGAGTGCAACTTTATTCCAAACCATTTGAAAACTTACATGAATTTGAAAATAGTCAAAAAACATAAATGACCATTTGACCCTTCTATAAATAAATATTATTGAAGCTGTTAACATTTTGGAATGTTTAAGAATCCTTGCAAAGAGAAACATATCTAGATATTTTACATTTTTAAAAAATATTTTATTTATTTATTTGACAGAAAGAAAAGAAAAAGTCTTAAATGCTCAAATTACAGAGAGGGAACACAAGCAGGGGCAGTGAGAGAGGGAGAAGCAGGCTTCCTGCCCAGCAGGGAGCCCGATGTGGGGCGCGAACCTGGGACTCCGGGATCATGACCTGAGCCAAAGGCAGACGCTTAACCAACTGAGCCACCCAGGTGCCCCGATATTTTACATTTTTAAAAAGGATTTATTTATTTTAGAGAGAGTGCACATGCAAGCAGGGGAGGGGCAAGGGGGAGGAAGAGGGGAATCCTCAAGCAGACTTTCCACTGAGTGTGGAGCCCAATGGGGGACTCAATCCCATGACCCTGAGATCATGAACTGAGCTGAAATCAAGAGAACACTTAACCAAGTGAGCCACCCTGGTGGCCCATACAAAATACATTTTTAAGTATTTTGTCTTAGTTAGGATTCCCCAGAAGCTGATGGTGAGACAAGGGTTTGAGTGAAACAGTGTCTCCAGGAAATGATCTCAAGAATCATGGAACAAGTGAGAAAGGAAGGCAGAAAGAAGAAGGAATCAAATTGATGAATGGTTTGCATATGGGCAACTAAGTCTGATCCCGGGAGAAATCTCTGAATGATGTATAGTCAATGCCTTCAAATTTTATTTCCAGAAAAAAGGAAACTGGGGTATATATGTAAACTAACATCTGTCTATTACTGGATGAGGGCTTCCCCCAAGGGCAGTTACTCTTCAGTGCTAAGGCCCTGTCTTGGAAGTATACCTCCAAGGCGCACCCTCTAAGGGGACCCTGGGTGGCTCAGTCCCTTAAGTGTTGGACCCTTGATCTCAGGTCAGCTCTTGATCTCAGGATCATGAGTTCAAGCCTGGCACTGGGCCCCATGCTGGGTGTGGAGCCTACTTAAAAAAAAAAAAAGAAAAGAAAAAAAAAGAAGAAAAAGTATACCTCCTTTCTTCCAATAGGCAGAGAAACACCTTAGGCAAAGTTACTAGCACTTGCAGTAAAAAACTTATCTATGGAGAGGGGTGAAGGGATGGCTGAAATTGTTGAAAGGGATTGAGAGGTACAAATTTCCAGTTATAAAATAAATAAGTTATATGGATGAAAAGTAGATCACAGACAATATAGTAAATAATATTGGAATAATTTTGTGTGGTGATGGACGATAACTACACATATCATAGAGCCCACCATGTAATGTACAGAATTGTCGAATCATTAGGTTATACACTTGAAACTAATATAACATTATATATCAACTATACTTCAATTAAAAAATAAAATAAAAGTAAAACAAACCAAATTATCATTGTGTCTGGGACTGGCGAGTCTTAAGGGTGTGATATTGATACCATCTTCTATAACTTATTAATATTTAAGGAGCAGATAATTTCAACTGCCCCAATATATCCATAGTGCTGTGCTTCTGATTTACCAGCTATAGAATAATGGTCCCCATTTCTCCTTCCTTATGTTCGATTAATTTGCTAAAGCAGCTCATAGAACTCAGAGAAACATTTTGCTTACTAAATTACCAATTTAGTATAAAAGGATTAATTCAGGAGTAGCTAGATGGAAGAGATGCATAGGGCATGGAGCTTCCATTCTCTTCCAAGCCTGCATTCTTCCCAAATCTCCACATGTTCCTAAACCTGGAAGTTCTCTAAATCCTATCTTTTTTATGAAGGCTTCATTACATAGGCATGGTTGATGAACTCATTGACCACTGGTGATCGAACTCGATTTCTAGTGCTTCTCTCTGGAAGGGCAGAGAGATGAGACAGAAATTTCCAACGCTTTTATCACACGCTTGTTTCTCCTGGCCAGCAACCTCCATCCTTAGGTGTTGTCCAAAAGTCACTTAATTAACATAACCTTTAGAAAATACCTATGTTGTTCCCATCATAGGAAATACCAAGAGTTTTAGGAGCTCTGCGTCAGGAATGGTATAAAAATCATATGTATGTTTCTTATTATATATAAGAAACTTCATTAATCTGATATGAAAAAACTTCCTTAACCTGATAAAGAGAAGCAACAAGGGTGACAAAAACCAGGGACAATATTCTTCCACATGGATAAATATTTTAAAGCATTTTCTTTAAAATCAAGAAGAAGGCAGTGAATCCCATTATCGTCCTTTGTAGACAGCATCATGCTGGATATCCTAGGCTGGGAAAGTAAGATGAGAAAAGAGAAATTAAAGGAAGAAGAATCAGAAAGATATTAAGAAAACAAATTATTTTCAGATGTTATGATTACATGGAAAACCAAAAAGCACTTACAGAAAAATTATTAGTAATAATAAGAGAGTTTAGCAACGTGGCTGTGAGCTGTAAGATCAATATACACAATCAATGGCATTTCTATATACCAGCATAATTCAGAAAATATAATTAAAGAAAATATATTCCTTAACAATAGCATCCAAAAAATAAGGTGTCTGAGAATAAATATAACAAAAGACGCTCTAGACTTCAAGAGAGAATTTTAAAAGAAGGCTAAGATGAAAAGAGAGAAAGATAATGTTTATTGATAGTCACTATAAAAATGTGACCATTCTTTTTATATTGATCTGTGTATCAATGCAATTATAATCAAAACTCTAATAGAATTTTACTGTAATTGAGAAGCTTATTCCAAAATTTATGGGAAAGCAAATGAAAAATAGCAAGACATAACTAGGGCAGTGTAGCATTGCATTAGAAAAAAAAATATTTAATAAGCAGGGATGTGATGCAGACGAATATTTGTCTCCAGTCCCAAATTAGCATATTGAAGCCCTAACGGCAATGTGGTGATACTAGACATGGGGTATCTGGAAGGTAATAAGGTTTAGATTAGGTCATGGGGCCCCCATGATGGTGTTAGTTTCCTTATAGGAAGAAAGAGATGACAGAGCTTTCTCTCTCCCTCTTCACCATGTGGGGATACAGTGAGAGAGTGGGTATATGCAAACAGGAAAAGTATCTCAGCGGGAACTAAATCTGCTGGCATCTTGGTCTTGGACTTCCCAGCCTCCCAAACTATGTGAAATAAATATCTTTTGTTTAAACACCCAGTCTAGGGCATATCATTACAAAAGTCTGAGCTGACTACAACAAGCCAGAACAATTGTTCATATTAAAATGTATATGTTTATAATAAATTATATAGATAATAAACATAATATGCATTATAAATCCATATATGATTATACATTTTATATAGTATTATCTAATGCAATCTCTTTATCATATATTCTACAAAATGAAACTCCAAGTAGAATAAATCCTTAAACTTAAAAGGTGAAATTTAAATTATTCAAAAGATATAAAACAGAAACTCTATGAGATAAGATATGGGAAATTAAAGACAAAACCAAAGAATATTAATATAAAAGAAGTTATTGAAGAGTTTGACTAAATTAAATTGAAAATGTCCATTCATTGAGAGACACTGTATTAGTTGCTCGGGCTGCCATACAAGATACCACAGACTGGGTGCTTAAATGACACACACACATTTTTCTCACAGTTCTGGAGGCCACAGGTACTAGCCAGTTTCTGGTGAGACATCTCTCCTTCACTTGAAGATAGAACCTTCTTGTTACTTATTCTTATGTGGCCTTATTTCTGTCTGTGTGTTCAGGGAGAGAGCTAATTCTCATGTCTCTTCTTCTTCCTATATGGACACCAACCTATTGGATTAGGGCCCCATCCTACCACCTCATCTAACCATAACTACCTCCTCAATGCCCCTATATGAAAATATAGACACACTGGGAACTAGGGATTCAACATATAAATTTTGATTAGGCATAATTCAGTCCATAATGGACACCATGGGAATTTAAAAAAATGAACAGAAAATACAAAGTAGAAAAGAGATTTATAACACAAATTAATAGATAAAGCAACTGAATTTAGAACATATAAAATAAATCAGCACAGAGAAATAAGACAATAGAAATCAGGCAAAGACTTAAAAGGATATCCACAAAGTAGGAAATACAAATGGACAATTCATTTATTAACATATACTTGATTCCCTTAGGCCTCAGAGACAGGTAAATGAAACCAGAAGGGGGTATAATTTTATACCCACATGATTTATAAAGATTAAAAAGCTTGCTAGCACTAAGTAATGGCAAAGACATGGCACAGGAGTCAAAGCACTTTGGGATACATCTAGGCATCATGCTGTACACATCTTTTGTCCCAGCAATTGCCATGCTGGACAAATGCTTAACAGGTAATATGTTATAGAAGGATCAGAAAAAATATGTGTCCCAATATTTGTAGCAAAATAAAAAAGGAAATGACTTACATATTCATCAACATAAAAGAAGTCACAGCATAATTTTACAAATGGAGATACATAGCAGTGAACAAATGAGCTATATCTATGTCTAGCAACTTGGACGAACTGAAAAAATGTCCTGTTGGAAATACAAAAGAAGTCAGATAAGATAATAATAGTACAATAATTATTTATAAAAAGTTTAAACAATAAATTAAATATTGCCTTAATGCTCTGTGTATGTGTATATTGTGTGTGTTTGTATCTTAAAATAAGGAAGTGCATTAAGAACATAGTGTATATCTAAAGGATACAATAATTTGCTTGAAAGAGCTCCCACTGGCCAAATATAGGACAATTTGAGTGCATTAATTTTCTATTTCTGTTGCCACAGATTTACAAACTTATAACAATGCTCTTAATTTTTTAAGGCAGAAGTCCAGGATTGATTGGGTCTTTAGCTCAGGATCGCACATTCAGGTGTTGGTCAATCTGTATTCCTATCTGTAGAATCTATGTAAGAATCCACTTCCACAATCAGTCAGATTGTTGGCCAAATCCAGCTCCCTGAACTGCAGTACTGAGGTCTCATCTCATTGCCAGTTATTGGAAGGAGCTTGCTTTCAGCTCCTGGAGGTATCCACATTTTCTGTAATGTAGGCTTCTTCCTGTTGAATGCCAACAAAGAAGAGTTTCTCACATCAAATCCCTCCCATGTTTTGAATGTTTCTTACCAGGAAGAACCCTGTTCCTTTTAAGGTTAGGTCTCCTGAGGATAATCTTCTTTTCTTAGAGAATTCTGTCATATAGTATAACCTAATCATGAAAATGATATTCTATCAATCATAGTGTCTCCACATTCAAGAAAAGGACATTATACAAGATTTGGGAAAATTTTGGGTTCATCTTAGAATTGTGTTTACTATGTTGAGGGGTGCCTGAATGGCTCAGTTGGCTAAGAGTCTGCCTTGGGCTGGGGTCATGATCCCAGGGTCCTGGGATCAAGACCTGAGTTAGGCTCCTTGCTTAGCAAGGGAGCCTACTTCTCCCTCTCCCTCTGCCCCTGATCATGTGAGCTCTTTCTTGCTCACTCACTCTATCTCTCATACCGATTAATAAATCTTTAAAAAAAATTATGTCTACTACATTGGGCATCATAATAAAGTATTATAAAAATAATTCATGATGGTATAATTAAATAAATATACAATGGAGAAGAAAAGGCTACTCTCTCAAGTAGAATGCCAAAAAACACACATAGGAGAAAACATAGAGTTAGAAAATCACTATCAGTCAGTCAATCAGCACGGTAGTAACTGATTATCAATGAATGATAATAAAATTGAGAGAACTTTTGTTGAGCAATAAGTTAGTCTCAAAGTACCTCCACTGAGTTGCTCAAAAGCAACAAAGAGAAAAAAAAAATGGTACTTTTACAGTGGAGAAACTCGGTATACATCACTTTAAGCAAGTGTAACACCAGCATGGAGCAAACCTGCATGTGCTTAACAGTATGATGCACTGAGAGGGACACTTTTTTTGTACTCTTTTTAACAATAAATAACCGGAATCTAATCTAACCCTGAACAATTCAGAGACACTCAAATTGAGGGTCTTTCCATTAAATAACTGGCCCACTTCTTTAAAAATGTTGAGCATATGAAAGACAAAGCGTGAGGAATTGACACATATTAAAAGAGAATAAGGCAATGTTAATTAAATGCAATGTGATTCCATATTAGATTCTGGGATAAAAGGGTAGTTCATTCCATCTTTTCCCCAAGCCCACTGCTTTTATTTAACACAACTTATTATCTTCTACCTTGACTATAAATGCTGTGGCTTCACTGGTTTTCTGACATTGTCATATCATAAATCTATACTTTCTTAAAAATTCTCAGTTTCTTCTCACCTCAAAGCCATTTTTCTTTCACCCGAGAGTGTTCTCAGTTGCTGTTCTCCTGCCTGGAACACTTTTCCCTCATATCTTTATGGTGTTCACTCTTCATGATTGATATTCATATCTTTGTTCAAATATCTCTGAGAGGATTTCCCTGGCCATACTAACTCAAGTTCCTTTCACCCCACCACTATTTATTCCATTATTCTGCTTATCTGTTTTTAGAAGTTATCACTACATGAAGGTAAATGATATCTTGGACTATTTACTTCTTTTCCTTACAACTTCCATGACTCCTGTCTCCACCATAAGATATGTTCCTACAATTACACTTTCATAATGCAGTGGAACATTTCTGATAGCATTTGCCATCCTTGAAATGTTTACATGTATTTATAACCATTAGATAACTGCTTCACCAAGAACATGTAAGCTCTTGGGAAAGACTGTCCATTTTTTTCTTATAACTGAAGGGAATAACATGTTGCAAAGTACATGGTAGATTCTCAGTAAATATTCTTTGAATTTACTCAACTATGAGTGCATGGAAATCATTCAAGTTCTTGCTTTTGCCTCTCCTATAGAGCATTAGGTGAGAACTGGGAACACATAGCTGAGGAAGGGTACATCAAAACGCAAGGCTCAGTGCTTGAGAATTAGAGCTGCCCAATACATAGATTCAAATGCTAGTCACCATCAACATTTGAAGATGAGGCAGGCATCTCAGTATCTTACACTGAGATGGTGTAAGGTGGCATCTGAAAGGTGCCATAGAAGACAGAGTTCTGGAGGCCCGGGGTTATATCCACTGGCTTTTGACAAAGAAACTAGAGGAGTAATCTGGGTATGTGAACAGTTTCAGTGGGGAATAAAAATATCTAGCTGGAACCAAGACTAAAGCAAAAACTTAATTATTTGATTCACAATATCCATGGAACTCTTCACAGATATTTGAGTATCAGTCTCTCTCTATAAATAGAATGGTGTAAAGAAAGCAAAAAAAAAAGGGAAAGAGAAAGAAATGCACAGACACTGGGCTCTTATCATATCCAGGTGTTTTCATGAATTATCTCTCTTAACCTTCATAGCAATTCTTCAAGATGAATAAGCATATAGTGAATAAATGTTATAACCTGGGAACACTTTACCAACAAGAAATCTTTCCAGATGTTCTGATCACCACTTCTCTCCTATGCTTGAGAATCATTGGGATGCATTAACTCAGGAAGATATGACATAACCTCAGATGCTCAGTTTACCAAAGAGAATGAAAACAAAAATCCAAAATGGTATAGCTAGTGTGGTGGGCAGAATAATGGCCTCCCTCCAAAAATGTCTACTTCCTAATGCCTGGAACCTGGGAATATGCTATCATATATGGAAAAGGAGAATTAAGATATAGAATGGAATTAAGGTTGTGAATCGGCTGACATTATAACAGAAAGAGTATCGTGGATTACCCGATGGCAATCCTAGTTTCTCATGTAATCACATGTAATCTTAAGGGTCTTTGAATGGAGTTGAGGGAAGCAGAAGAGTCACGGTTAGAATGATTTAATGTGACAAAGACTTAATCGGCTATTGCTGCCTTTGAAGATGGAAGTAAGCCATACGTCAAGAAATGCTGACAGCCTCTAGCATTTGGGAAAGAGCAAGAAAACATATTTTCCCCTATAACCTTCACGAAGGATCACAGCACCACTGACACCTTGACTTGAGCCCTGTGAGACCCATTTTGAACTTCTCACCTCTGGAACTGTAAGATAATAATTCCATGTTGCTTTAGCCACAAAGTTTTTGGTGATTTTCTACAGCAGCAGTAGGAAATTAATATACTCTGTAAATTGCAGAATCCCAGTCTAGGTCTCTAAATCCAAAACCAATGTCTTTATCACTTTACATGCTGCCTAACTATCATCCTGTAGATGTAGTTCAGGACAACTATAAAAGTTCAGTGGTCAAACTTGTGAAGGGTTTAACCTATAAGGATGGACACCTGGTTCTCTATGATTGAGCTAGGCTACTACTTAATTTCACCATGCTTCAAGATGAGGTGTAACCTAGTAGTTCTTAGCCTTGGGTTGAATATTGGAATGATATGGGAGCTTTTCCAGGTTCCTGATTCCTAGGCCACATATCCCTCTAAATCCTCATATCCTAGAATCAAGAGTATCAGCAATTATTTAAACTGTGAAGTAGCAGAATTTGACTTCAGTAAATCTTGATTCTCCTTCCTAGTCCCACATATACATCTATATCTTTTTTTAAAAGATCTATCTATCTATCTATCTATCATCTATCTGTCATCTATATATTTATTTATTTAGTGTGGGAGGGGATAAGCAGACCCCCACTAAACAGGGAGCCCAATGAGGGGCCCAATTTCAGGACCCCAAGACCACAACCGGAGCCAAAGGCACTTACCTGACTAAATCACCCACCTCTCTTTCCATTCACTTTAATGCTTCCTTCTTCTATTGAAACATTTTTATTATCACTCAAAATCCAGAAATAATAGAATATTGTAAACATGACTATATATAGAATATCAAAAAGTTAAACCTGTAAATTTTAAATTTGAATTAGAAATACTCATATAAATACATTTTTTAAAAAAGTATTTTCTAGAGGTTCCTGGGTGGCTCAATTGGTTAAGCATCTGCCTCGGGTCATGATCCCAGAGCTCTGAGATCCAGCCCTACATCTGGTTCCCTGCTCAGTAGGGAATTTGCTTCTCCCTCTTGCTCTCTCTACCCACCCTCAATTGTACACATGGGCTCTCTCTCTTCTAATAAATAAAATCTTAAAAAAAATAAGAAATATATTTTCTACTGCTATTTAAAAGGTCTAGAAACAGGGGCACCTGGGTGGCTCAGTCAGTTAAGCATCCGACTTGGTTTCTGCTCAGGTCATGATGTCAGGGATGTGGAATGGAGCCCTGCATCAGCCAGCTCCTTGTTCAGCAAAGGCAGAGTCTACTTGAGACTCACTCCCTCCCATTCCCACGCCCCCAGCTTGGATTCACTTGAGTGCTCTCTCTCTCTCTCTCTTTCTCTCTCTCAAACAAATAAAATCTTTACAAAAAAGGTCTAGAGGGGTGGCTGGGTGGCTCAGTCAGTTAAGCAACTGCCTTCGGCTCAGGTCATGATCCCGGAGATCGGGGATCGAGCCCCACATCGGGCTCCTTGCTCAGCGGGAAGCCTGCTTCTCCCTCTCTCATTCCCCCTGCTTGAGTTCTCTCTCTGGCTGTGTTTCTCTGTCAAATAAATAAAATCTTTAAAAAAAAAAAAGGTCTAGAAACAGTAACAAAACCATTAGCAACGAACACATGCAGAACTTGCATTATATTCTCAAAATAACCATTTCTATTAAAAGAAAACATGGTTCATTGATTTCAGATCTTTAACAGAAAATGTTTATGGTGAGCCTAGAATATATTTTCATACCAAAAGGCAAGGAAACTAACAAAGATTTCTGAAGTTTGGTCAAAAGAATCCAGAGACCAGGTTAAAAAGGGACACCGTGAATAACAAAAATAACAGTGAATAAAATGAATTAGATATATAAATAGGATTAAATCCATGAGTTGGCAACAATACTAAAAAAATACTGATCACTTTTGGAAATCCTAGTCAATCAATTCTTTACTTTTGAAACTAGCAAATAAGGAAAAGCAAACTTTTATATTGCTGTGGTAGACTGAATTATCGGACACAATTCTTCACCCATTCTCCATTTTCCACACAACTTTGCGGATCCTACCAATTGAAAGCAAAGAATATACTTCTGCTTCCTCTGACTTTATCTTAAGCAATGTGATAAATGAATTTGGGAGAGATAGGTAGCTACAAAGTGCTAGTTTTGAACAGAAGTCTTAATAGACCCCACATTTATTTCTTGGCCTTTTGCACTTTTTCCATGGCTCTGAGTAAAACATGTTCCAACTATCTTGCTGCCCCAAAGAAGAAGAAATAAACATGGAACATACCACCCACAGAGAAAAGCTGCCCACAGCCAGTCAAAATCAAAAGATCTCCCCAGCCTATTAGCTTTTCAACTAATGTTTTAGTAGCCATTGTTGACTGTTACCTTGATACATTATTTCATTTGGGATTACAAAATGGTACACATCTAACATTAATTTCTTTTTTTATTTATTAGCTTGAATACTTTTACCAAGGCAAACATTCCCTCATCAACTATTTAGTTACCATGGTGTGTAACATTTCACAAGAATCAGTTATATTTTTTGCTATTGTAACAAATAGCCACAAAATCTCAGGGATATTCAATAATAAGTTTATATTTCTCCCATGTTTGGGAATTTTATAATTAATAGGTAGGGCTAAAAATACCTGAACCCCTTGCCAATTTTAACATCAAGCTAAAATTAAAAAAAAAAAAAAGGAAAAACAAACTTAATAAATTTAATTAAGTTAATTTAACTTATGTTCCTTCTCATAGAAATACACACAGCATTTTTTTTAAAAGAATTCTTGTCAAAGTTCCTACCTGAATTTGATAAAGGCTCTATGTCAAATACCAGTTTATGGAAATACAAGGGAAATGGGAACATGTTAACATCATAGGGATGCAATCCTCAAAATTCATAATATGGTTATTCTGTAGGGCAAATACCCTGGTTTCTTCAACAGATAGATTTTAAGGAAGAAGAAAAAAGGAGGAAAAATTTAGGTGAGAAACACAGTCAAGGAATTTGACAGATCTATTTTGGATCCTGATTTAAATAAATCAAATGCAAAGAAATACAAATAGAGAAAATTTAGCACTTGCTGGAATTTGGTAATGTTTAAGAATGAAGATTTAAGATGCAATGATGATTTTGTGGTTGTTTTTAAACATGATTTATATATATGCATACGTATATAAATCTACCTTGAACTAGTTATGGAAGAAATTATGCTAAAATGATACAGAGGAAGAGAAAATGGTGGTGAGTATAAATAAAACAAAATTAGCCATGAGTTGATAATTGTGGAAGCTGGGTGATAGGTCTATGATTATGCATTATAGTACTAGCTCTCTTTTCATACATATTTGAACGTTTTCATGATACAAAGTCCTATGAATGAATAAATTAAATATGGCATATACATAGAATGGTATATTACTAGACAATACAAAGTAATGAAGTACTGTTAACATGCTATAACACAGATGAGGTTTAAAAAGTTTGTGCTAGGTGAGGGGTGCCTGGATGACTCAGTCAGCTGGGTGGCCAATGCTTGGTTTCTGCTCAGGTCATGATCTTGTAACATCAAGCCCTCCTGGTGGGCTCCACACTGGGCATGGAGCCTGCTTAAGATTCTCTTTCTCTTCTCTCTTTTCCCTGTGACCCTCCCCACCCTTATCTCTCTAAAAATTTTAAAATGTCCAGAATAAGAAAACCTATAGAGAAAGAAAGTAGATTAGTAGCTGCCTAATGCTGAGGGATAAAATGATTGTGAGTGAATGGCTAAAGGACATTAGATTTCTTCTTCAGTGTGATGAACGTGTTCTTAATTGATTGTAATGATGGTTACACAACTCTAAAATACACTAAAAACTACTGATTTGTATACTGGAGATGGGTAAATTGTATGGTGTGTCAATTATATCTCAATAAAGCTGTTAAAAACAAGTTTACAAATAATTTCAGTCCTGTTATTATGTATGGACTACTGTCATTGAGTTCTGCTTTCTAGAGGGATTCCCACTTTCAGCCTAATCTCTCAATTATAAAAGGAAATTGTTATGTGACAACAAGAATTTAAGCGGGGCGGGGGAAGATATTTTGATAATCTATGACATCTTTTAAAATAAAATTATATCATGTAAGTTTAGTTAGAATTAGACTTTGACCAGCTCAGGCCCTGGGCAAGGGAGTCTCTAAGCAAGACCTGTGTGCAGCTCAGTAACTCACTATGAAGGCTCTGGAAGGGCTCTCCCATCCTTTATGCCTGGGCTTTGGGCTTGCCCTGCAGCTTCAACTGCAGTATGGTTTCCTGCCTTTGATCCCCTCTTGGTCTGTTTACACTCTAACCAATTGTATATGTCTCTTGCCTGTCACCATGCTTATCATTACCATGATCATTGCTGTGGGGCACCATCCAATACACTTTGCTGAATCTGCATAAGCTCACGGCTGCTATTTCTTGAGTTCCCAACCTACCCTAAGGCCATTCTCTCTGGGCATATTCTGCCTATTGTCACTCAACTCTTGATTAGTGATAACTATGATCTTGGGTAAGAGGTGGCTTAAGTGGTAAACTTTTTCACTTGTCACAGTATATTATGCAATATGTTAAAAACTAGATATTTACCTGCATATTACCTTATCTCTGTAATTCCCAGGTACCTGAGGCCATTTTCTACCACGTTTCAGAAAGTGGAATTCCTCAGGAAATCTGAAGGAAATGAAGTTTTTGTTTTTCTGGCATAAAGATCAGTCAGAAAGGCCACTTGAAGGTCAAATGCCTTGCTTTTGAGGAAAAACCCGAACTAGTTAACATATTCAGTGAGAATGTATAGTGATGTGACATCCAATGTTGCCTACTATAGAACTGAGGATGAGTCCATTGACTTGAAAAAGGGGAATATGAATTAGAGAGAAAACTGGATAGTTAAAGAGAGCAAATGTCTTTAATAATCAGATGATCTGGGGCCCCTGGGTGGCTCATTTGGTTAAGCGTCAGCCCTTGGCTCAGGTCATGATCCCAGGGTTCTGGGATAGAGCCTTGTGTTGGGCTCCCTGGAGCCAGCTTCTTGCTCTCCCTCTGCCTACCACTCCCCCTGCTTGTGCTCTCTCTCTGCCTCTTTCTCTCTCTCAAATAAAAACAATCTTTAAAAAAATAAGATGATCTTTCTTGAGGTCCAGAGGTAAATGTACATGATATGTCCCAGGATCTGAAAATACAGGGTACTAGGATCTGCTTTCTAACAGGAATTATGGGAGGCTGGAGCCACACTGTAGTCCTTGTGTCACCATGATATTTAACTGTGGAGCCATTTGGGATGGAGAGGGCATACGAGGATGCCTGAGTTTCCTGGTATCTGAGGATTCCTAAGGTATCCAAAAAAAGGAATAAGAAAGGAGTTCACTTTCCTCATGCCTAGAATACCAGGCAGGTATACATGATGGAGGAAGCCCACAGTAGAAAGTGCCATGGAAGTAGGTCCAGAAGCCAGGTAAGAAGTAGAAGCCTCAAGGAATGCCCATTGGAAGGGAGATGATACCTACGCCCCAGAGTGGTGATAGTTCATCTTAGTGAACACCAACATGAAGAAATGTTGAGAAGTCTGGGTCAGATACATGTCCTGAGGATTAGGTGATGCCTCAGGGGACTAAGCAGAAGAGAAGAAGCCCCCAAACTGACTAAACTTAAACCTGGAAAGATTATTTGGGCCATGAAGTGAATATGATGATATTCTGTGATCAAGTGGATTAGGAGGCTCAAAGAAGAGATTAAGTTATGTAAAAATAAAATTACAGTTCCTGTACACCTGGGACAGTGAATGAGAAACTGCTAGTCATGCTTCAATTTATAGACTAGAAATGCTGGAAGTTTCTAAATTTCCATTTAGAAAATATGTGTAGGGGGTACCTGTGTGGCTCAGTCAGTTTAACATATGGCTCAGTCAGTTAAGCATGCATCTGACTCTTGATCTCAGATCAGGGCTTGATCTCAGGGTGGTGAGTTCAAGCCCCACATTTGGGTCCCATGTTAGGCATGGAGCCCATTTTAAAAATAATAATAAATAAAAATTAAAAAAAATATATGTATAGCAAAGTAGGAGTGGTGTTGCAGACATTACATTGCCTTCCATTTACTGTGTATTTTCTCTTCTTCTGTTTTTATTTGTTGTTTTTTTGCTAAATCAGATATCTTCTTGGGAAGCATATTAACATTTTTTAAATTTAGATAAAATAAATCTTTTTCTCCCTGTAAACAGCAATATGCCATCCATTCTTTGGCTTTGGAAAGGGCTAACTTCGTCCATATGCAGTAAAAACACTCAGCACTATTTGGTTAACATTAGCATTGTTTTCAAATGCTATTTTAGTAGAAACTATATCAACTAAATTTTTCTAAACCATAAAGGAGTTAAATTTATAAGCACTGAAGTAGAAACCCCAAGTCATTGGCACAATATTTCTGAATTTAAATTTTTTTCTTTTTTGATGATTCTTATAGGCTCGTTCCTGGCAAGCTCCCACAGACATGCTTCATGATCCATCCCTGCCACAAGTGAAAAATATTGGCCAACTTCGATTTCTCCTTCACACATCTGGATTCAATAACCACCTCCTTACGCCTAGTGTATGAGGAACACTTTTCATCTCCTTCTATGGGAGACAGTAGGGCTATCAATCACAGTCACCATCAGATTCTTGATATCCACTGCATAGCTTGGCTTCCTGCCTTAGGTCCCAGGACATGTTCCACTGTATCATTCAGGCTTTCTCTTTCCATGACAAGAGCCTTGGGTACTCTTCGTTCCCCTACTTTTCCCTCCAGATACATGTCTACCATTAGGAACTAACTTATTGTCACCTACTAGTAGCCATTCAAATTTAAACTTTATGAACATAAAGTTAGTGAAAAAGGTGAGAAAGTTTGGTTTACTGAGTTTCCTATCAGTTTTATTGTTTTTCTCATTACTACTCCCTATGTTGAAAGTACTGAACTAGACAACAAGGGTCCTGCAATTAATCTCAGTCCTGTTCCTTTTTAGTTTTATAACCTTGAGACTCTCAAAACCTTGTCTGCATATCAGAATCATCTGGAAATCTTTTAGACATTCCAGTGTGCAGTAGATACACCCAGAACAATAAATTGATAAGTTCTGGAGGTGGAACACAGGCATCAGTGGATTTTGACCCTCCCCAGACGATTCTAATGTGCAGAGTTTGGGAACCACCATACTGATATCTTTAAACCTTAGAATACCAGACAATGTAATTTTGATAACCTCAATTCAGATCCTCACCTTGTAGGATTTAATTGATATTATATATGTCAAAGCCCTTTATAAACTGTAAATTGTCATTAATATTTTCATAAGATAGTATTTTCAAGAGTTGGAAGTAAAATAACTCTTTCATTTGATAGGATTACATGAATAGGTAAAAACAAAGGTTTTCAAATTTTACTTTGAGCCTCTTTTTTCCCTATGTAGGCTCTCCTTGATTTTAACCAAAAATATGAAACAACACAAAGAATCTCAGAAACCAGAACCAGTCTCGGGGAGCCTCACCTACTTTGAGTAAGGAATACATACACATATACATACATACATACATACATACATACATACACATACTAGGTGAACTTAGAATTCTGGAAAATTCTTTTTTTTTTTTTTAAGATTTTTATTTATTTGACAGAGAGAAACACAGCCAGAGAGGGAACACAAGCAGGAGGAGTGAGAGGGAGAATCAGGCTTCCCGCCAATCAGGGAGCCCAACGCGGGACTCGATCCCAGGTCTCTGGGATCATGACCCGAGCGGAAGGCAGTTGCCCAACCAACTGAGCCATCCAGGCGCCCCAGAATTCTGGAAAACTCTATTTGTTCCCTATGCCGTCTGTTGTACTCCAGTGTCCTTTACAGGACATCTGAAACAACAGAAGGACTTATTTTTAAATAAATTTTTATTTTATACATAAGAAAAAGGGATTTTTTTGCACAGTTAATATTTTTAAATTTTATTTTTAGTAGCTAATACTCATATAAACTAATTTATGTATTTCTTCTGATGTTAAAACAGACTACTTTGTGACAGAAAATGTATTTATTTGGGGTGCCTGGGTGGCTCAGTCAGTTAAGCATCTGCCTTCTACTGAGCTCATGATTCCCGGGGTCTTGGGATCAAGCCCCACGTTGGGCTCCCTGCTTAGTGGGGAGTCTGCTTCTCTCTCTCCCTCTGCCCCTCTGCTCATGTTGTCTCACTCTTGCTTGCTCTCTCAATCTCTCTCTCAAATAAATAAATAAAATCTTTTTTTAAAAAAAGGCATTCACTTAATAGTAGTAGAATGAGGAAAAAGACTGGGGAATGAAGAGTAGGAGATGAGGGGTGGAGCTGTCCAGCTGAGAACAGAGTTTGCAGTAGGTACAAACTGTACTCAGGGGCCCATCCCTGGGCACAATAGGACTTGTTTAGACAATACCAAAAGTTGATTTGAAAGGAAAGGACAGTAATTGGTTTGAATCATCACAATGACAAATCTTACTTCTCCCCTAAGGCATAGGAGATTACACACACACACATACTCCCATATGAAACCTGAGAGATGGAGTTGAACTGGTGCTGAGCAGGCTCACAGAAGTACGGGGTCTCACATTCCTTAGTCCTGAGAGGCAGAGCCCTTGGTCGTTTGCCAGAGTTGCTACACAGACACACCTAGCAGGAATCATGGACATTTCACTGCAGTGAGATCACACCGCTTCTACCTGACAAGCTACAAACCGTTAAAGAGATTCAAGGTGAAACTTTTTGATCCTTGTCTTGGGTATTGGCAACCAATGGGAAGATAAGCTTTACAAGAAAAGAACATATTAATAATGTTCAAATTACAACTCAAGTTCACAACCTGTTTACCTACCTAATTATGAATATTTCCAGCAAGAGTTCTGACAAGCGTTTTAACTCAGTGCTCACAAAACTGAATTTGTGATTCTACCCTATTAAAACTTTCACTTCCTCCCCTTTTCCTGTCACTACTGAACAGCACCACCATTCATCCAGTTGTCCATTTTGGTCACCCAGGGAAAGCTCTTTCCCTTTCCCATGTCTGACAGAATGATTAGCAATTAGGTTAGCAAGGCCTAAAATTTCTATATCCTAAATAACAATAAAACACTTTCCTTATGTTACATGCCCTCTAAAATAGTTCCAGTTTATAATACAAATAGCTAACACTTTTCTAGTCCTTACTATTTATTCTTACTATTTTAGTATTTCCAACCACCTCCTGTGGTCAATATGACTCTTATCATCATTTTACAGAGAAGCCAATAGAGAAGCCCAAGGTCATTCCATAAGCAAGTGACAGAGTCTGATTTTCACTCAGGTGTTGCTCCTCAACCTCATTTCCCAGCACTTAGACCCTGTATTTATTTGTCTATTTACTTATTACTTACTGAAAAGAATGGCAACAACAATACAGTACATCTTTCTGTCATTTTCCAATGATTAAATTTTTCCCCACTCTACCATTTTCTTTCCATTTGTGCATAGTCTTCCTCTTAATACTATTATTAATCATCACTACTTTTATTGAATTATTTGAGTGGAAGTTGTAGGTATATATTCAACTACAAATACTTCTGTATATATTTCCTAAGAAAAATGATCCAAATGAGGAATTCAAATTTGTTACAATACTGTTATCTAATTTAAAGACATTCACACTTTGCTATTTGTTCCAATAATGTTGTTTATGGAAAAAAATTACTTTAGCCTGAGATCCAATCAAGGATCACACATTTAGTTGCATTTAGCTGTCACTTTTTCTCCTCCTTCTCCTTCTCCTTCTCCTTCTCCTTCTTCTTCTTCTTCTTTTTGAAATGGAAAAGTTCCTCAGTCTGTCTTTGTCTATTTTATCCATAACAGTTTTAAAGAGAATAGGCAAGCTTTCTTAGAGAATGCTCCTCTGTTCGGAGTTTTCTGACATTTCCTCATGAATAGATTTAGGTTATACAATTTTGGCAAGGTCATACATACACATAAGATGTCATTGTCTTTCTCCATGCATCATAGAAGGAGGCACGTGTCATTTTTTTCTCATTTCTGGTGACAGTCAATCAGATCATGTGATCAAGGCAATATCCTCCAGGTTTATCCACTTAAAACTATTTTGATACTTTAAGACCATGACATAGTACATACTTCAATTATGCCATCTGATTTGCTGTTTCTTTCATATACTAAAATTGAGCTTGGCAGAGTGGTTTTATAAATTTTCATTTTCATTAGAAGCCTATTTCTAGGTGGAAAGTAATTTTATAGGTAAACAATATAAAACATATCTCCAACAGTTATTAATATTTTTAACTTTTTACTTTTAAAATAACACCAGACCCACAAAAAATGTAAAATCTGTACATCTTCCACAGCAAAGTTCAATTATCAACATGGGGAAATGGACATTGATTGATTCCATACTATTAACTAATCTATAGACCTTATTCAAATTTTGCCAATTGTCCCACTAAATGTTCTTTTTTATGTTCCAAGTTTCAAGCCAAGATGACACATTGCATGTAGCTGTCATATTTCCTTAGTATTGGTCAATCTGGTTCCTCAGTCTTAGACTTTCCCCAATTTTTTTTCAAAAATTTATAGTTATATTTTGTAGGATGCCCTGTGTCTGGATTTATCTAATGTTTTCTTACACTTAAAATCAGGGTCTGCAATTGTAGACATCAATACAACGACATCTTATGTGCATGAATACTACAGACGTGATACTGTGTCCTGCTCATGTATCACATCTTCAGGCACATGGAGACGTGCCCCATTTTGGGTGATGCTGATTTTGACCACCAAGTTAAGAAAATGGCCAAGTTTTTCTAAAACACTGTTAACTTTTCCCCCGATTAGTATCTTCTGGGGAGGTACAGTGAAACTCTGAAAATATACTAACTCTCATTGTACTTTTGCTTACGATTTTTAGGTGTCAATTCCTACTAAAAACAAGGATGACTTGATGTTTGCCATAAAAAAAGATTTATTTTATTTGAGAGAGAGAGATGGAGAGAGAGAGAGAGAGAGAGAGAGAGAGAGAGAGAGAGAACGCATGCACAAGCAGGGGGGAGGAGCAGAAGGAGAGGGAAAAGCAGACTCCCTGTTGAGCAGGGAGTCCAAGGTTATTTGGGCTTGCAGGATCCTGGGATCATAACTGGAGCCTAGAGTAGATGGAGGCTTAACAGACTAGCTACTAAGGTGCCTTAAATAAATAAAATCTTTTTAAAAAACTGGCTCTCAGTAGCCAAATAAATGTATTTACTTATTTTCCCCAATTTTTAATGTGTGTAAATTACTTTCAGAAGTTTTAGCCCTACCACTGTAAAAAAAAAAAGTTTATTAAGTAAAGAATAATGTTTATGTACAGTCTTCAGCATTATAGTATGTATCAAAATACTTTTTTTCCCCCAGTTTATTAGGTTAGTTCTTTTTATCTCCATCCCCTTCAGTATGGTCAAGTTATTTGGAATAAACTTAGACTTCTTTGTTACAGTTTGTGTTCCATTTTGAATTCCCCCAAACCGTGCTTGATCATTTAATTAGTCTTTTGACTTTGTGAAACATTAACATTGTTCTACATGTCAAAATGATACAAACTGGGACGCCTGGGTGGCTCAGTTGGTTAAGCAACTGCCTTCGGCTCAGGGCATGATCCCGGAGATCCGGGATCGAGTCCCACATCGGGCTCCCTGCTCTGTGGGAAGCCTGCTTCTCCCTCTCTCACTCCCCCTGCTTGTGTTCCCTCTCTGGCTGTGTTTCTCTCTGTCAAATAAATAAAATCTTTAAAAAAAAAA
>PITA01013142.1:0-58791 GCA_004023965.1 Spilogale gracilis
ATATCTGTCATATTGTTTATGTTCATTTCCAGTAATTCTGTGACCGAGGTTGCAGTCTCAGGGTTCTTCTTCTGTTGGGTGTTCTTTCTCCAAGTCATTGTGGCGAGGAGTGGTTGAGGGGGTGTATGGCTAGATATATCAGCCACTATCTAGGTGGATTGGTCGTTGGAAGGTTTTGGAGCAACCAGAGTTCACCACCAAAAAGGGAAGAGAAAGAAAAAAGAAAACGGAAGAGAGGAAGCAAGAAAAGACACCCCTGCCAGAGCGGGGCCTGGTGATAGGATTTATATGGTAAAAGCTGTTACAGGGTAAAGAAAAGGGTTATCAAGGGTAAATGAAGAGATCAAAAAGCGAAGCCCAACCTATATGACCCCCAAGACCAATATTTATATAATATAGGGGCAAAGACAATTACACAGACACACTGACAAACTAGAGTGGGAAGGTGAGGGCAGACACTCCTTGTGGGCAAGGAATGCGTTTCAGACGCTCCTGAGTTTGGCTTGTTGTTATTGTTGGAGGAGCCCACTTTCAAAAGATATAGGGGGATTAGAACTGGTTGTATATAGGGGTAGTATTGAATAGGGATGTGGGATTGGCTTGAAGCTTGTATCTACATGTACACGTAAAAGAGAGAATAAAGGAAAGAGGGGAGAAGAAAGGGAAAAACAGAGAAAGCGAACAGGGAAACAAGAGGCAACAACAAAAGCAGAAAATACAGAGGTGTGTTTTAAAAAAATTTAGGGTAAAAAAGAGAAAAAAATAAAAAATAATAAATAATAAATAATAAAAAAAATAAAATAAGAAATGTTATGGGGTGTTGTATTGGGTATCACGTTGTGATAAGAAGGGGGCTAAAAATTGAAAGAAGATAAACCGTGAGAATGTATTTTTAGCTTAAAGTGGAAGCTTTAAAAGTAAAACTAGAAAAAAGTTTAAAAAAGTAAATGAGGTGGAAAACTGTGTCAATGAGTTGTAGGGCTTTTGGTACTTGTAGTCAGTGCCAGGAGTTTAATAAATTGCCTTTCCCCCGATTTGGGGTTTTGCATTGGAATGTTGACCTCCTGAGCTTCTGGCGTGCTTTCTGGGGGCGGGGCGTGCCATTCCCTTTCAGTCTGTCCAAGCAAGATGTCTGTGCCCAGACCTCCCTCCCAGAGCGAGCCTCTACACAGGGAGGGGCTCTTTCCAGCCTCCCGGTTGGCAGTCTGTCACAGCCGGGCTGGTGCAGAGGTTGCATTGATTTCTGCCCCCGCCCCCGCTTGTCGTTCCACTCCCGCACCTCCAAGCCACAACTCCTTTTGGATCGGGCGACTTTGTCTGCGCCCTGGGACCCGCGGCCTCTCCGGTCCCACGCAAGTCTGTAAAAATGCCTTCCCTGGGGGGGGGGGTCCGCGCACGGCCCACGGGGTGGAGAGAAACGGGAGAGAAGGGCAGCGGCGGAAAAATAGAATCCACTCCCGCCGCCTTCTCAGCAGCTGCGGTGGCAGCGCGTGGGGGCCCGGCAGCTCCGGTGGCGGCGCTGCGCGCAGGGGCACTGGATGGCGTGGAAAAATTTCAAAAAGTCTCCTTGCCTTGCCCCGGGCTCCGCTATCTTCCCGTCTCGCCCCGATTCAGGCCGTAATCTGCTGTTATTCCTCACTCAGAGAGCACTTTCGTTTTGGGGTATTTGCTTTCAATGGCTCAGCTCTGCGGGCTTCCTCCCCCACTCCCCTGTCTCTGGGGGCAAGCCTCCAGACCTTCTTATTTGTTTCTACCTTTTTGCCGATGGTCCTTGTCTCTCGTGGTGGTCCAGAAGTGGGAAATATCACATTTCAGGCTGGTTTCATGGGTGTTCACAGTGGTCCTGTAGTGGGTTTTTTTGCTGGAATTCAGCTCTCTTCAGGGAGCTCCCCAAATGTGGTCACCTGACCTTCCGCCATCTTGACTCTATATGGATAATAACAATTTAATTAATCTTGCCAAATCCTCACTATTTCATCTCATTTTGTGACTTTTGTGCACTTTTTATTAAATATTGAATAGAAGTGGAAATAGCATAAATTTTTATCTCATCCTCACTTTCAGCTGTAAGACACTGTTAAATATATTATTTATATTACTTTTAATAAACACTGATCTTAACAGATTAAGAATGTTTGCTTCTATCACTACTGTATGAATAGTTTTTTATTATGAATGGCTATTAGATTTTAGCAAATACTCCTTTTTGTGTCTTCAAAATTAGTATATTATATTTTTCTTTTTTTCTATTTATGTAGTGAATTCCATTGACTGACTTTTTGATGTTAAATCAAACATGCAATCATAAAAGAAATCCAATTAGGTTGTGTTATATAAAGAACATTCTTGGGGTGCCTGAGTGCTTAGACTGGCTAAGTGTCTGCCTTCCCCTCAGGTCATGATCTCTGGGTCCTGGGATCAAGCTCCTTGTCAGGTTTCCCTGCTTAGCTGGGAGTCTGCTTCTCCCTCTCCTCACACATGTCCCTCCCCCCATGCTCTCTCTCTCAAATAAATAAAATATTAAAAAAAAATAAATTAGGGGTGCCTGGGTAGCATAGATGTCATAAAGCATTGCCTTTGGCTCAGGTCTTGATCCCGGAGTCCTGGGATAAAATTTCGCATCAAGCTCCCAGCTTGGTGGGAATCCTGCTTCCTCTCTCACTTGCCCTGCTTGTGTTTTGTCTCTAGCTGTGTTTCTCTCTGTCGAATAAATAAATAAAATCTTTTAAAAAATAAATTAAAAATTAAAAACATTTTTTTTTAAGATTTTATTTATTTGACAGAAACACAGCCAGAGAGGGAACACAAGTAGGGGGAGTGAGAGAGGGAGAAGCAGGCTTCCCACCGAGCAGGGAGCCCGATGTGGTACTTGATCCCGGGTCTCTGGGAACATGACCTGAGCCGAAGGCAGTTACTTAACCAACTGAGCCACCCAGGAGCCCCAAAAAAACATTCTTATATAAAGTTACGTACAGTTGGCTAATATTTTACTTAAGATGTTGCATCTATGTTCATGATTTGTTGATCTATATTTTTTTTTCTATATTGCCCTTGGTACAGGTTTTTCACCAATATTTTGGCAACAAAATTATGCAAGTTTCATATGGATATTTTCTTTTTATTCTATTCTCTGAAAGAATCAGTGTATGTTTGGTGTTTTTTAAGCTTTTTGTCCACTTCATCTAAATTTTTTAATTTGTCAGCATTACGTTCTTTAAAAGATATCTTTTTTATAAAGTTTCTAATTTTAATTCCAGTATAATTAACATACAGTGAATTATTATTTTTTAGTATCTGTAGGTTCTGTAACAATATCCCTCTTTCTACTCCTGATACTGATGATGTGATTTTTTCCCTTTCTTCTTGATCTGCCTTGCTAAGACCTCAGTAATCTATGAGTCTTTTTAAAGAACCAACACACTTGTGTGTAGTAGTAGTAGAATTTGAAAGATAAACAAGATAAACTCTAGCTCTAAAGTCTGTGTTCTTTTTCTTTCATTCTCTCCTACTCCGTGCTACTTCTACCCATATGCCATGCAGTGGAAGAACAGAATTGAGGAATCATAGTTAGAATGAGCAAAGCATCTTTCTCTCTTACATTTTGCAGGTTAGACAACTATAGATTCCTGAGAAGCTGTGTGGCTCATCCAAGGCCATTTTGCTAGTGAATGGTGAGGCCAGAACCAAATCTAAGGTGTGTCCTTCTTTCCAGGACAATGGTGTCCCTGCCCTTCTACATTACCTCCCAGTCTACCTGCCAAGAATAGATTGCAGTGCCACATTGTCAACAATGCTTACACAACGACTCCGTTCCCCTCGTTGCAAGCCTTAAGAAGCTATTTTGTCAGCATTACTATAAAAGAGTACCAAAAAAAAAGCAGAGAATGTGGACACCAATCTCCAATAGTTCCTTCACAATATTTTAATAAGTTCTACAAAAGTTTTCTTGCCTCTCATTGGTAGTCACTGAGGGGAGTTAATATGGAAAGCCAAAGACGAAGACGAGAGTTCCCAAGCTGTCAGTAAGAGTATTTCCAGGAAGTGCCAGAGACTGTTATCTGGGTTTAAACTTGACTTCAGGGAACAGAGTTCAGGTACATGGATTCCATTAGGCTTGACTGATAAAACTCCACTTGCCAGTGTTTCCCATATCTTGGCTTCTGGCACTTTCAGCAGTCCGCTGGGGAATTCTATTATGGTTACCTACAACTTTCATATGGGGTCCCTGTGGGCTGTCACAGGAAAAAGGAGATTGTAGCTTCATGATTTAACCTCTCTTCCTTCTCTATACTCCTTGGCAGAGAGAATCCCTGTCACATAAGCCTTAGGCAGAGATGGGACCAGTGAGAGAAACTATAAACTGTAAAACTCTATTCTGAGAAAACACATCATCCAATGAATGCCTTGTAGCTTTTGCTGAGAGACAATAAATGTTACTGCTCTACGGTAAGGAGAAATGAGAAATCCTATTCCCAAAGGAGAGAAAATACATCTCCACGTATGACAAGTAGTTAACATTATGGATGGCATCTGCCTGTACTCTTATCATGATGTAAATTTGTTTTCTATTCACTGGTTTGAATAGTAACAAAATAATATTAAAATGTGAATGAAGTACCAGATACAAATTTTATTACAACTTCCATGATAATCTCACTGGGGTGGAGGGAAGGTTTAGGAGTGAACAAAAACAGACAACAGTTAGTCAACTCTAGTATTTATTACCTATATTGGAAAGCCAATCTGTTTATTAATAATAATCCAAATGGTTCTTGGAATTAATAATTTTTAAAGCTTTCCTAACATCATATAATCGTGGTTTAATAAAGTTCCTGAAGTGGTTTATACTAACTTGTTGACAAGATTGTTTATCATTCCTTTTGGATGAATCATAAAACGAAATTTTGGCCACAGCTCATAAAACTATCTCATGACTTTTTCCCCCTAGAAGTAGACATGCTAGTTGTGAGGTTTCATATAAATCTACTTCAGATTTATCCTTTATATTAAGCTGCTCAGAGACAGGACTCATATTTCTTATAAACTTGGGATAGCACATAAGTTTAGGTATATTTGAAGGTATGCATTGACAATAATGAACTGCGTACTTTTAAGACATATGGGATGATAACTGAACTCCTCCTTAAAGTAACTCTATCATTCAAGTGGACAGATAAGAATATTTTGTTAAATATCTTTTTATTCTTTATATACATGGTTTCCTCGGGGGTATAGCCTGATTTTAAGAGAGCTTCTCATTGTTATCATAGGGCTAACTGCTTTTTAGGAATGGAGGTTTGTTTACTTACTGATAAATTAGATGCTTATGAATCCTTCCTTGAAGAAGGAAAGCATTAGAGATGTGTCAGAAGCCTTAGAATTGAGGTTACTGGATGAGAAAACATGAACATTCTCTTCCAGGGAGGCATGAAAAGTCACATGTCCTAAGGAACTATAGTAAGACCCATGTATCCTGGTGAAGGATAATATTAAATGTAGCATATTTATTCAGTTATCATGTGGACAGTAACAATTTCAAGTAATATTATTTCTAATATATTAAGTAAAAAAAATAGGTACTGGGAGGGATACCAAAAAAAGTAACAAAGTGAGACAATACTATATGGTAGAAAATTCAATGCATTTGTTGGAACATATACTTTTAAGTCTTGGCATGGAAAAGATCTATAGTGAGGAAAGAGGTGTGATGATGCTGTGGGAGGCATAGGGAGGGATAATATTGTAAGTCCGGAAAGGGAAAAAAAGTTGAGAGAGAGCAAACTGCAAGCAAGCCAGCAAATGTGAGACGACCTGACATTCGGCATAATTACACTGTCTTGGCACCATCGCCTTCTACCCCAATCTTCAATAAAAGACCACAAAATTTGGGACTCCTGGATAGCTCAGTTGGTTGAGCGACTGACTCAAGTCGTGACTGCAGGTCATGAGATTGAGCTCCGAGTCAGGGGAGTCTGCTTCTCCCACTCTCTCTTTTTCTGCCCCTGCCTCCACTGTGCTCTCTCTCTCTCACACACACAAATAAATTAATAAAAAAAAAAATCTTTAAAAAAATAAAAGATTACAAAATTTGAAAGAAGTTTTTTTTAAATATATAAGATCAGATAGTTGATTTTACATTCAGGGAGGTGTCAAATTTTACAAATTCTAAAGGCAAAAATGTTAGAGCTCAGAAGCAGACAGAAAGAGAGAGGCAGAGAGGGAGAGAGGGAAATAGAGGGACCTAGAAAACTCTGGGAAAGTCACAAAAATAATGAGTGGGCTCTAAAGGATGATCAGCCCTGCTTGGGGAATTTGGGCCCAGTGTCATGGATCTGAGCAGTGATAGGATGTGGTACAGCTCACAACAAAATTGTACAATTGTGTGTATGTGTATGTAAATATGTACATATATATGAATATATACATACACACATATGTGACTATATACATGAGGGGATTTGCATATATACATAAAGGAAGTACATATATATTGAAAGAATTATATCAAATATTGATAATGGCTGTCTCTCTGGTGATGGTGCTATATGAGATTTTCATTTCTATCTTCACTTATAT
The DNA here is from genome assembly GCA_004023965.1 of Spilogale gracilis. Classification (NCBI taxonomy): domain Eukaryota; kingdom Metazoa; phylum Chordata; class Mammalia; order Carnivora; family Mephitidae; genus Spilogale; species Spilogale gracilis. The sequence continues at coordinate 6,577 of PITA01013142.1, forward strand.
TTTTTATATTTTTTCTAAATTTTGTACAATGAATATTATTTTAATATATTAACTATAATCTCCCTAAAAAAGTCTAGGGTTACTGAGCATCTCTAGCCAACCTCTGTAAAGGTAAGAAATTGAGCATACTTCAGTTACCTTTTAATCAAACAAAAACTCCCACTTGCTTCTTTTTAGTTGCTTAGGTTATACTTGTAATTTCTAAAATAGTAGTAATTTTTACTAGTTAATTTATGATTCAATTCTATTAATGCCTCTTCTCCTGTCACTTCTTGCATCCTGCTTTTTCCTCAGCATTCACTTTTCCTCATGCTTAAGTTTAATTTTTAAACTACCTTTCAGTGAAAATCTTTGTCTATCTGCAAATGTCTTTATTTTGTTAATTTTAGGATAATCTCAGTACAGAGAGGTGATCTCAGGAGATGGAGAACAATTTCAGAGTGGTGGTGTCCACAAATATCACTGATTTCAATCTCTTTATTTTTAAAACAGTAGGACTGAGACCCAGAGAGGCTGTGGGTTGCTTCTCTTAACATTTAGATCCCAAGCATGTGGGAAAGATGGGCAGAATGACTTCATTGTCTCACCTCCAGGCAGAGTCCAGAGTTAAGTCTTTAAGATAAGCTGTTTTTCCCCTCAGGAATGCTATCCAAGGGCCAAGTGAACCAGTCTGCATTATGGAAGGCAGAAACAAAGAAATAAAATTGTCTCTAACCTATTCCATGACAGAACCGCAAGGCTGCAGGAGCGAGGTCAATCAATATGTGTATTACTGCATTTACTCCTGGCTGGAACACTATCACAGCCGAGCCTCAATTCTGGTTTCTGCTCCTTGTAACCGCAAAGGTCTGCCAGCTCCCTTGTGTTGAACTCTTATTGGTAATCGTCTCCCCCACCCCTGCTGGAAAGGGTCAGTATTCTGTGTATGAACAAGGCTATCCGCATCTATAAATTGATTCTCGGAGCCAACTGAAAACCCTCTTAAAGTGACAAAGTCAACTTAACACACACACACACACACACACACACACACACACACACATTGAGAGAGTATAGTAACTGGGAGAAAAAAACAAAAACAAAAACACATCACATGAAGATCTTGCTAAAGCCTCTGGGTTCCTGATCCACTTCCCTAAGGAAAAAGCCACGATAGTAATACAAAAACTTCCCAAAACACATAGAGCTTAGTAAATCCCTTCCCCTTCAACTTCAGTAACTAAATGTAAACTAAACTCTTACTAATGCTTTCTGGTTTGCATATACTTTACATAGCTTAATTCTCTATAAGATTATCAGCATTATTTATTGTAATGGCTCCCCTGGTCTCCACTCCACTGTAATGCTTCCCACTGGTCTCACCTGCATTCTTCTAAAGGAACTGCCCTTGCTCTCAGGAACTGCCAAACCTAAGATTTCTGCCTCCTTACAGGATGAAGCCTGTAGCCACCTCCAAAGAGCATTCATGTCATCAACCTAGTAAATGCATTCTTTTCCCCTCTCTATAAGAAAAAGGATTCCCAAACTGCTTTTGCTCACCTGGGGCTGCCTGATGATAGAATGCATTTACAGTCACACCTCTTATGTTTTCCACCCCCCAAATGTTCTTAGACTATCTGGCCTTTTAATAGAATATTCCATTCGTCCATCCTATTGATAAAACATTATTGATAAAAATAAACAATAAATGGCTATGATTTCGGAGACCTTGGTAAGTATGTACTTCAGAGAAAGGAAGACAGACTCTATGAACACTCTGAATCCCTACCATATCGCTAACATTATTAGGTTTTCATAGTCTGGCTGTGCTAAGATATCCTCTTAAAAGTAAAAGGAAATGGGTGCCTGGGAGGCTCAGTGAATTAAAGCCTCTGCCTTCAGCTCAGGTCATGATCTCAGGGTCCTGGGATCGAGGCCCTAGTCGGGCTCTCTGCTCAGCAGGGAGCCTGCTTCCTCCTCTCTCTCTGCCTGCCTCTCTGCCTACTTGTGATCTCTCTCTGTCAAATAAATAAATAAAATCTTTAAAAAAAAAAAAAGGAAAAGAAAAAAAAAGTAAGAGATACTGAATCTGGCCACTCCCATCAGCAAGAAAGAGACATTTTTGCCTTTTGTAGTACAGAAGTTTTTAATTTTAATGAAGTTCAACTTATCAATCTTATTTTTTCATGCATAGGTTTTATCTTGGGGGGGCATTAAAAACTCATCACCATACCCAAGGTCATCTAGATTTTTTCCAATGTATTCTTTAAGAAGTTGTATAGGTCTTCATTTTAAATTTAGGTCTATGATCCATTTTAAATTAATTTTGTGACAGTTGTAAATGTCTGTGTCTGGGTTCTTTTTTTGACAGTGGTTCCATAATAATTTCTTGAAAAGACTATTCTTTATCTATTGAATTGCCACTGTTTCCTTTTCAAGCATCACTTGACTATATTTTGTGGTCCTACTTCTAGGCTCTGAATTTTGTTCCACCTATTTCTTGGCCAATACTATGGCATCTTAATTATGGTAGCTTGCCAATAGTCTTGAAAGTGAGTGAGTGAGTGAGTAAGTAAGTGGGTGAGTGAGCCCTCCAACTTTGTTCTGTTGCTGCAATATTAGGCTGGGTATCCTTGGTCTTTTGCTTTCCATATAAACTTCAGTCAGTAGTTTTGTTTCGTTTTTAACTTTTTTTTATTCTTTACATACAATGTATAATTTACTTCAGGGGTACAGGTCTGTGAATCATCAGTCTTACACAATTCACAGCACTCACCACAGCACATACCCTCCCCAATGTCCACAACCCAGCCACCCTATTCCTTCCCTCTACACCCCCCAGCAAACCTCAGTTTGTTTCCTGAGATTAAGGGTCTCTTATGGTTTGTTTCCATCCCCAGTCCCATCTTGTTTCATTTTTTTCTCTCCCTTCCCACCATGACCCCCACCCAGCCCTGCCTCTCAGATTCCTCATATCAGAGAGAGCATATGATAATTGTCTTTCTCTGATTGACTTACTTTGCTCAGCATAATATTCTCCAGTTCCATCCATGTGGTTGGAAATGGCAGGATTTCATTCTTTTGATGGCCACATAGTATTCCATTGTGTGTGTATGTGTGTGTGTGTGTGTGTGTGTGTGTGTGTATCACTTCTTTATCCATTTATCTGTTGATGGACATCTAGGTTCTTTCCACAGTTTGTATATTGTGGACATTGCTGCTATAAACATCTGGGTGCCTGTGACCCTTCAGATCACTACATTTTTATCTTTGCAGTAAATACACAGTAATGTGATTGCTGGATTGTGTAGGAGGGTAGCTCTTTTTTTAATTTTTTGAGCGCTCTCCATACTGTTCCAGAGTAGCTGCACCAGCTTGTATTCCCACCTACAATGCTGGAGGGTTCCTCTTTCTGTGCATCTTCACCAACACCTGTCGTTTCCTGACTTGTTAATTTTAGCCATTCTGACTGTTGTGAGGTGGTATCTCACTGTGGTTTTGATTTGTACTTCCCTGATGCTCAGTGATGTTGAAGACTTTTTCATGTGTCTGTTGGCCATTTGTATATCTTCTTTGCAGTAATTTCTGTTCAGATCTTCTGTCCATTTCTTGACTGGATTATTTGTTCTTTGGGTGTTGAGTTTGAGGAGTTCTTTATAGATTTTGGATACTGGCCCTTTATCTGATATGTCATTTGCAAATGTCTTCTCCCATTCTATCGGTTGTCCTTGGTTTTGTTGACTGTCTCTTTTGCTGGGTGAAACCTTTTGATCTTGATGAAGTTCCAGTAGTTCATTTTTTTCCTTTCTTCTCTTGCCTTTGGCAATGGTTCCGGGAAGAAGTTGCTGTGGCTGAGGTTTAAGAGGTTTCTACCTGTGTTCTCCTCAAAGATTTTGATGGATTCCTGTCTCACATTGAGGTCTTTCATCCATTTTTAGTCTATTTTTGTGTGTGATGTAAGGAAATGGTCAAGGTTCATTCTTCTGCATGTGGCTATCCAATTTTCCCAACATCATTTATTGAAAAGACTGTCTTTTTTCCACTGGACATTCTTTTCTGCTTTGTCAAAGATTAGCTGACCGTCCAGTTGAGGGTCCATTTCTGGGCTCTCTATTCTGTTCCATTGATCTATGTGTCTGTTTTTGCGCTAGTACCATACTGTCTTGATGATTACAGCTTTGTAATAGAGCTTGAAGTCTGGAATTGTGATGCCATCAACTTTGTTTTTCTTTTTCAACATTCGTCTGGCTATTTGGTGTTTTTTCTGCTTCCATATGAATTTTAGGATTATTTGTTCCATTTCTTTGCAAAGAACTGATGTTATTTTGATAGGGATAGCATTAAAAGTGTAGAGTGCTTTAGGTAGCATAGACATTTTCACAACATTTGTTCTTCCAATCCATGAGCATAGAATGTTTTTCCCTTTCTCTCTTCCTCAATTTCTTTCATGAGTATTTTATGGTTCTCTGGGTATAGGTTCTTTGCTACTTTGGTTAGGTTTATTCCTAGGTATATTGTGGTTTTAGGTGCAATTGTAAATGAGAACAACTCCTTAATTTCTCTTTCTTCTGACTTTCTGTTGGTTTATGCAAATTCAACTGAGTTCAGTGCATTGATTTTATATCCTGACATGTTACTGAATTCCTACATCAATCCTAACAGTTTTAGAGTGGAGTCTTTTGGGTTTTCCACATATCATATCATCTGCAAAGAGTAAAAGTCTGACTTCTTCTTTGCCAATTCAGATGCCTTTTATTTCTTTTTGTTCCCTGATTGCTGAGGCTAGGACTTCTAGTACTATGTTGAATAGCAGTGGTGATAGTGGACAGCCCTGCCGTGATCCTGATCTTAGGGAACAATCTTTTAGTTTTTCCTCATTGAGAATGATATTCACTGTGAGTTTTTCATAGATGGCTTTTATGATATTGAGATTGTACCCTCTATCCCTACACTGTGAAGAGTTTTGATCAAGAAAGGATGTTGTACTTTGTCAAATGTTTTTTCAGTATCTATTGAGAGTATCAGTTTTCCTCTTGTGGTTGAATTCTAGTTTCAAAACATTTTAGTTGAAAATATGCAGGGAATGATCCCAATCTTTTGGTTCAGTTTAGACCTGATTTGTTACCCAGGATGTGATCTATTCTGGAGAATGTTCATGTGCACTAGAGAAGAATGTGTATTCTGTTGCTTTGGGATGGAATGTTCTTAATATACCCGTGATGTCCATCTGGTCCTTAAAGCGTTTATTTCCTTGTTGATTTTTTTTTTTTTTTTTTTGCTTAGATGATACGTCCCTTTCAGTGAGGGGGGTGTTAAAGTCTGCTACTATTATTGTATTATTGTCAGTGTGTTTCTTTGATTTAGTTATGAACTGGTTTATATAACTGGCTGCTCCCATGTTAGGGGCATAGAGATTTAAAATTGTTAGATCTTCTTGTTGGACAGATCCTTTAAGTATGATATAGTGTCCTGCCTCATCTCTTACTATAGTCTTTGGCTTAAAATCTAATTTGTCTGATATAAGGATTGCTACCCCAGTTTTCTTTTGATGTCTATTAACATGGTAAATTATTTTCCTCCCACTCACTTTAAATCTGGTGATGTCTTTGGGTCTAAAGTGAGTTTCTTGCAGACAGCATATCAATAGTTCTTGTTTTTTATCCATTCTGATACCCTGTGTCTTTTGATTAGGGTATTTAGCACATTTATGTTCAGGGTAACTATTGAAAAATACGAATTTAGTGCCATTGTATTGCCTGTAAGATGACTGTTACTGTATATTGTCTCTATTCCTTTCTGGTCTATCACTTTCAAGCTCTCTCTTTGCTTAGAGGACCCTTTCAATATTTCCTGTAGGGCTGGTTTGGTGTTTGCAAATTCTTCTAGTTTTTGTTTGTCCTGGAAGCTTTTTATCTCTCCTTCTATTTTTCAGTGACAGCCTAGCTGAATATAGTATTCTTGCTTGCTTATTTTTCTCATTTAGTGTTCTGAAATACATCATGCCAGTCCAGATCTCTGTGGAAGATCTTCTTCCAATCAAATATTTCTACCATTGTAGGGTACAGATCTCTTCTCCTGAGCTGCTTTAGGGATTTTCACTTTGTCACTGAGACTTGTAAGTTTCACTATTAGATGACAGGGTGTGGACCTATTTTTATTGATTTTGAGAGGGGTTCTCTATGCCTCCTGGATTTTGATGTTTGCTCCTTTGCCAAATTAGGGAAATTTCCTGCTATTATTTGCTCCAATACCTCTGCCCCTTTCTCTCTCTTTCTCGTTCTTTGGGGATCCCAATTATTCTAATATTGCTTCATCTTAGGGTATCAATTATCTCTCAAATTCTCCCCTCATGGTCCAGTTGTTGTTTGTCTCTCTTTTCCTCTGCTTCTCTATTTTCCATCATTTGGTTTTCTATATCACTACTTCTCTCTTCTGCCTCATTTATCCTAGCAGTAAGAGGTTCCATTTTTTATTGCATCTCATGGATAGCTTTTTTTATTTCAACTTGGTTAGATTTTAGTTCTTTTATTTGTCCAAAAGGGATTTTATTTCTCCAGAAAGGGATTCCTTAGTATCTTCCATGCTTTTTTCAAGCTCAGATAGCACCTTGAAAATCATCATTCTGAACTCTAGTTATGACATATTACTAATGTCTCTATTAATTAGGTCCCTAGCCATCAGTACAGCCTCTTGTTCTTTTTTTTTTTGACATGAGTTTTTTGCCTTGTCATTTATCTAGATAAGAATAGATGAATGAGAGAACAAAATACTAAAAGGGTAGTGACCATCCCAGAAAAGTATATACTAACCAAATCAGAAGAGACCCAACACTGGCAGAGAAAGAAAGGAAAAAAATAATTCTATACCTATATCTATATCTATATCTATATCTATAATCTGTCTATATATATATATAATTAGACTGCTGAATAGAACAGTGCCACACACTTGATTTGGGGTGTATTTTGGTCTGTTAGAAGAAACTGCTTCCCAGAATTTTAAAGAAAGAAAAACTTTCTTACATATGAACAAAAAATAAGGGTTTGGAATGAGGGGATGGAATATGACTGTAAAGATGAAAATTAAAAAAGATCCTAAAAAAAGAATTGATAAGATAAGAAGCTGGTTGAAAAAAGTAAAAAGAAAAAAATAGAGCAAAGAATGTGATGAGGATGGAGACTGGAACAAAGTCATGTGCTATATTTAGGATATATTTTGATCTATTAGAAGAAACTGTATCCCAAAATTAAAAAAAAAGGAAAGACCTATATGTATACAAACAATAAGCCTAAATACAATGATGGGATGGAGTATGACAATAACAATGAAAATTTTAAAAGATTTTTTAAAGTTATTGATAAGATAAGATAGTAAAAAAAAGTTAAAATAGTAAAGAGAAAAAATTTTAAAATAGAATAAGAAAAAATAAAATTAGAAAAATTAACTTTGAAAAAATAAAGAATAATGGGGGAAAAAAGTCATGAATTCCACATGATGCATTGCCCTAGCTCTGAAGTTCCCTAATTCTCATTGATCAGTGAACTTGGTCTTGGCTGGATGTTCTCACTCATCTTCTGGGGGCGGAGCCTGTTGTATTGAATCTCAAATATCTTTGCTGGAGGCAGAACTGCCCCTCCCTTCTAGGGGCCAGGCTAAGTGATCTGCTCAGGTTCCTCTCGGGAGCTTTTGTTCCCTGAGCCCTTTCCATACAGCTTTGGAGGATGAGAATAAAGATGGCGGCCTCCCAGTCTCCAGCCTAGGGGAGCCCAGAACTTGGGGCCCCACTCCTCAGTGCGCCCCCAGAGAAAAGCAGTCAATCATGCCTGTTTCCCTGGTCTCAGGCATCAGGCCACAATCCGTGCTCACCCGGCCTGAGACTGAGCATTTCTATCTCTGGCCCTCACTCCATTTAAAGTCTCCAAACCCAGCAGATTCCTACAGCGCATTCCCGTGTTACACCTCCCAGTGGAGGAAGGAGGGGGTCTCCCCACATCTGCCACTCATGCAGTCCCTCCTTGAAGAGCAGTGGCCCAACTGCATCTTGGATCATGATTTAAGGTAAGCCCGAGCTGCGCGCCCACCCCTCGGCTCCGTCCCAGCAGCCGGCTTCCCTGCTCAGATACCTGGGAGCTCTGCCTGACTCATGCACCCCGGGTCCTTCTGTGACCCCGCGGGTCCTGAGACCACACTGTCCCCATGAGGGTTCCACTCCCTGCTTAGCCTCTGGGGCGTCCCTCAGTGGAGCAGACTTCTAAAGTTTCCAACTTTGTCTCCGCTGCTCTGCTGCTGCCTGGGAGCCAGCCCCTCCCCCGTGGTCTGTCCTCCCCAATGTCCCGGAGGATTCACTTCTCCGAACATCCTACCTTCCAGAAGGTGGTCCTTTTTCTGTTCCTAGAATTGCTGCTCTTTTCTTCAATCTCCTGTTGAGTTTGTAGGTGTTCTGACTGATTTGATAACTATCTAGCTGAACTCCTGGGACCCCATGATATCTAGGTCTCCTTTACTTTTCTGCCATCTTGCTCCTCCTCCTCCCAGAGTCAGTTCGTTGCTTCCTGCAAAACAATTTGCTAAAATTTTGATTGGAATTGGGTTGAACTTATATCTCAAGTTCAGAAGAAATGATAACAACATTGAATCTTCTAGTTCGTGAACATGGAATATCTCTGCAGTTATTTAAATCTTTTTTGAGTTCTCTCACTAGAGTTTGTAGTTTTTCACATTTAAATTCTGTATCTGTTTTATGAGGTTTACCTTGTTCTAATTTGGGGGAACCATAATAAATGGTAAGTTTTTAATTTTAAATCCAAGGTGTTTATTGCTGGTGTATAGAAATGCAGTTGATTTTTAAATATTGATCTTGTATGTTATGAACTTGTGATGTTTATTTATTAGTTTCAGAAGTTTTTTTGTTTTTTGTTTTTTGGGTGGTTTTTTTGGTCAGTTCTTTGGGATTTTCTACACAGATGGGATTTTCATGTCATCTGCGAGCAGACATTTTATTTCTTCTTTTCCGATCTCGTAACTTTCATTTCTTTTTTTTTTTTTCTTATTGCATTTAATAGGACTCCAGTAGGAATTAGAAAAAAGAGTTATGGGAAGAGACATTCTTGTCTTATTCCTGATATTGGCAGGAAACCTTCAAGTTTCTCAGCATTAAAGGTGATGTTAGCTTTAGGATTTTTGTAGATATTCTTTTTAAAGATTTTACTTCTTTATTTGACAGAGAGAAGGATCACAAATAGGCAGAGAGGCAGGAAGAGAAAGAGGGGTAAGCAGGCTTCCACTGAGGAGAGAGCCCAATGTGGGACTCATCCCAGGAGTCTGAGATCATGACCTGAGCCAAAGGCAGAGGCTTAACCCTCTGAGCTGCCCAGGTGCCCCATAGCTATTATTTATCAAGTTAAAAAAAAATTCCCTCTATTCCTCATGCTGAGAATTTTTAACACAAATAGGTGTTGAATTTTGCCAAATGCTTTTTCAGCATTATTGATATATTGAGTTGTGTGCGTATGTGTTTGATATGATGGATTATAGTACCTGATGGTCAAAGGTTGAAGCAGCCAGGCATAACTGGGAGAAATGTGGTGTATAGTTCTTCTTATATGTTGTCAGATATCTATTGTTTATATTTTGTTGAGGATGTTTGCATCTATGCTCATGAGAGATATTGGCCTAGAGTTTTCTTTTAATATCTGTCTGGTTTTGGTATCAGGGAAATGCTGGCCTTACAGAATCAGTTAGAAAGTATTCCTTCTGTGTCAATCCTCTGAAAGAGGTTGTAAAGAATTGGTCTAATTTCTTCCTTAAATATTTGGTAGAATTTATCAGTAAACTCATCTGCACCTGTTACTTTCTGCTTTGGAAGGTTATTAATTACTGATTCAATTTTTTAAAATTTAATATTGTAGGCCTATTCATACTGTTTCTTCTGTGAGAGTTGGCAGATTTTAACTGTCAAAGAATCGATACATTTCAACTAAGTTTTCATATCTGTGGGCATTGAGTTATCCACAGTATTTCTTTATTATATTTTTAATGTCCATGAAATCTGTTGTTTTATCTGACTTTTCATTTCTCACAATAGTAATTTCTGTCCTCTCTTTCTCTCTCTCTTTTTTTTTTTCCTTTTTAAAGTAGGCTCCATGCCTAATGTGGGGCTTGAACTCACAACCCTAAAAGAAAGAGTCGCAAGCTCTACTAACTGAGCCAGCCAGGCATGCTCTGTTTTTTATTTAGGTAGCCTGGCCACAGTCATGTCAATTTCATAGATCTTTTCAAAAGACCAGCTTTTGATTTTACTGAGTTTTTCCTATTGATTTCCTGTTTTCAATTTCATTGATTTTTGCTTTAATTCTCATTATTTTTTTTAAGATTTATTTATTTATTTATTTGACAGAGAGAAACACAACTAGAGAGAGAACACAAGCATAGGGACTGAGAGAGGGAGAAGCAGGCTCCCCGCCAAGCAGAAAGCCCAATGTGGGGCTCGATCCCAGGTCTCCAGAATTATGACCTGAGCCGAAATCAGTTGCTCAACCAACTGAGCCACCCAGGCACCCCTCATTATTTCTTTTCCTCTGTTTAGTTTGGATTCATCTTGCCTGTTTTTGGTAATTTCCTCAGGTGGAAATTTAAGTTACCGATTTTAGATTTTATTCTTTTCTTTTTTTTTTTAAAAAGATTTTATTTATTTATTTGACAGAGAGAAACACAGCCAGAGAGGGAACACAAGCAGGGGAAGTGATAGAGGGAGAAGCAGGCTTCCTGCCAAGCAGGGAGCCCGATGTGGGGGGACTCCATCCCGGGTCTCCAGGATCATGACCTGAGCCGAAGGCAGTCGCTTAACCAACTGAGCCACCCAGGTGCCCCAATTTTATTCTTTTCTTATATATTCATTCAAAGACACAAATTGCCTTCTAATAGCTGCTTTTGCTGTATACCACAAATTTTGAAAAATTGTGCTCCATTTTCTTTAATTCAACGTGTTTTAGAATTTATCGTTAAATTTCTTCTTTGACTTATGCATTGTTTAGAAGTATGTGGTTAAATTGCTACATATTTGGGGAATTTGACCCTTACTTTTAAATGGAGTCTTTATATTTAAAATGGGTTCCCTGCAAATAGCAAATAGCATACAGTTGGATCTTTCTTTATTTCCCCTATTCTGAATATCTCTTTCCTTTAACTGGTTCATTTAGACCATTCATATATAAATTGTTGCTATAATTGTATTAATATCTAACACAGTTGTAACTTTTCTATATGTTGCATTTTATGTGATTCCATTTTATTTTCTCTTAGCATATCACTTATTGCTCTTTTTAAAAATCTTTAGTGGTTTCTCTTGCATTTGCAATATATATTTACAAATAAACAATATTCACTTTCAAAAACACTGCAGTGCCTCATATGGTGCAAGTACCCTAAAACAAAATATTCCCAATTCTTCCCTCTCATCAGTTATTATATTGCTGTTTATTTCACTATCTATATGCTATAATCACCAAATACATTCTTAACTATTATTATTTTAGACAAAATTATCTGTTAGATCAATTAAAATAAGAAAAATAAAAGATTTCTATTACCTTCATTTAATCCTTCTCTGATGCTCCTACTTTCATTATATGGATTCAAGTTTCTGACATATGTTATTTCTCTTCTACTGGAATTTCTTGTAACATTTCTTTCAGGACCACTCTGATGGTAATAAATTCCTTCAGTTCTTATTTGTCTGAAAAAGTCTTTATTTCTCCTTTGCTTTCAAGAGTAATCTTGATGAATATAAATTCTAGATTTGTGGTTTTGTCTTTTAGCATTTGAAATATTTCACTTCATTCCCACTTGCATCATTTCTAAGATGTCTGCTATGATTCTTATTCTTATTCTTCCATAGATAAGGTATTTTGTTCTGACTTCTTTCATTGTTTTTTGTTTCTTTTCTCTTTGAGTGTCATAGGTATAGGTATAGAATTTTTGCTATTTATCCATGGGAAGGTATGCTCTGAGCTTTTGGGATCTGTGGCTTGATATTTGTCATTAATTTTGACAACTCTATTATTATTGAAAATATTTCCTTTTTTCCATTCTCACTTTCTTCTTGTATCCATTAATGTGGAAGTTATACCTTTGATTTTATCCCAGCTCATGAATTTTTTTCTTTTTTTCATTTCTTTTCTCTTTCCATTTCAGCTTGGTAAGTTTCTATTGACATCATCAGGCTCATTGATTCTCTCCTTGAATATGTCTAATTTACTGGAATGCCTAGGAAAGGCATTCTTCATTTCTGTTACTGAATTTTTGATTTGCAGCATTTCCTTTTGAATTTTCTTAAAAAAGGATGAATATCCAACTTTTGTAGCAACATGGAAGAGATTATGCTGAGTGAAATAAGCCAAGAAGAGAAAGTTAAGTATCTCATGGTTTCACTTACTTGCGGTACATGAGGGGCAAACTGGAGGACAGTGGCAGAAGGAAAGTAAATGGGAACTAAGGTAATCCAGGGAGGGAAACGAAACAACAGAGACTTTGGACACAGAAACAAACTGAGGGACTTGGAGGGAGGGGGGTGGAGGGATGGGAGAGCCTGGTGGTGGTTACTGGGGACACCTAAAGCATGGAGCACTGGGTGTGGGGAATGGGGAATGAATCTTGGAACACTGGAAAAAAAAATTTAAGTAACAATAAAAAAAAAGTTTTCCTTTATCCACTTATATATTACCCATCTATCTTTGCATGTTGTCTATTTTTTTCCATTAAAACTTTACCATATAATGATAGGTATTTTAATTCCCTGTTTGATAATTTCAAAATATATATTGTACCTGAGTCTGGTTCTAATGCTTGTTTTGACTGTTCATGTTGTACATTTGCTTTTCTTTTAGCATACCTTCTAATTTTTTATTGAAAGCCTGACATATCATGTAATAGAAAATGAGGTAAATAGGCCTTTTGTATAGTGTTTTATGTTAATCTGGTTTCATGGGCTGTGGTTTAATATTTGCTGTAGTTGTCCTTTCTAGAGGCTCAAATTCTTCTAGTGACCTTGCTTTTGATGTAGTGGTAAATTGTGAAAGAGGGTAAAGAGCTAGAAATCATCACTCCCAACCTCACAACAAAAAATTAAACAAACTTAAAATCAAGTACTCTATAAAATTACGGTTAAGTCTCGGTCTTTTAGAGAGCCTGCATCCTGATCTGTGACCTTCACAAATGTTTCTTTCAAACATGAATTTTCATGTCTTCTTACCACCCCAGTAGAATATTTGACAATTTGATACTCAATAAGCTATGAATTGCTTTTAAAATCAATGAGAATCTAGAAACTATCTGGCACAATTCTCTCATTTCAAAGATGAGGAAACTAAAACTCAAGGAAATCAAAACACTGCCCAGATCAGAAAATAGGACTTTCCGTTTTTAGTTCTGGATGCTTTAAAAAATAAATCTTTGGGTGAAATTTCAACATACTTGGAAATTATTTTGTATTTTCAATCAATTTTGATTCCATCAAATATACATTTATTAGTTGTTGACCACATGACAAGTAATCAGAATATTAAAAGAAGTGAACTATAAACCTTGCTTCCAACAAACTCACAATATAGTGGGGAAATTAAATGAATAATAGTCAACTGAGAGCTGTGGAAACACAAATAGGGAGGAAGGAGTTATGTCAGAGTTGGCCATGTGAAGAGAGTAGATGCCATGGAAGAAATGGAACTTGATCTGGGTCACAAGTACACTAAGTATTCACTGGATGAGGTAAATAAGAGTGACAGGGGACATGAGTAATGGCACAAAAATGTAAAAGAGCTTGGTACCTTTAAATAAAGATAAAGCATGTAGTGCAGATTTTGTGTGTGTAGTCAAAAAGTGGGGTAACAGGAGATGACTTTCCTGGGAAATGCTCGTCAACTATGGCTGTGTATTTGAATCCCCAGACAACTTTCAAAAAAATACTCATATCCATGAGGAATTTGAGAGGCAAGGTGGGGGTGGGGGTAAGGGAGGGGAAAGTGAAACAGGAAGGGATTGGGGAGGGAGACAAACCATAAGAGACTCTTAGTCTCAGGAAACAAACTGAGGGTTGCTGGAGGGTGGGGAGGGATAGAGTGGCCGGGTGATGGACAGCACTATGCTATGGTGAGTGCTGTGAACTGTGTAAGACTGATGATTCACAGACCTGTACCCCTGAAGACATTATACATTATATGCTAATAAATTAAAAAATAAAAAAGGAAAGAAAAACTAGGGGTGCCTGGGTGGTGCAGTCACCTAAAAAAGATAAAAAACAAAAAACTCATATCCAGGCACCACTTCCAGACCAAATTATACCTGGAAATCTGAGGGCAGTTGCAGGCATGGGCATTTGAAGAGTTCTCCAAGTGATTCTTGTGCACAAGGTTGACTACCAGTGTATTTGGATCACACTTATCTGATCCAGGATCAGATTTTGAATATTGAATGACTTTTAATTTTTAAGCATATAGTTTTAGTCTAAAGATGATAACTTTAATGATTCAAGAACCTAACTTTTGCTGAAGCTATTGTAGTTTCTAAAACACTTCTTAATTCTGTGTGATAAAATGAGCATCAGAATTAGGAAATGAAACTACTTAAAATTATTTATTTTTTTAAATATTTATTTATTTGAGAGATAGTGCATGGGGAGAGGGGCAGAGGGAGAGAGAATTTCAAGCAGACTCCTCTCTGACCATGGAGCCCAACATGGGGCTCGATCTCAAGACCTGAGATCATGACCTGAGCTGAAATAAGGAGTCAGATGCTCAACCAGCTGAGCCACGCAGAAGCCTAAGAAAATTACTTAAAAATAAAGAAAAAAATTTCCCCAAATCTAGCTCCTACTCAAAAATCCAGTGATAGTGGTAATAAAGAAAGCCCCTGTTTGACATTCTCAATTTCCCTGGATTTACCAAAACCTCATATACAACCTCAATTTAGAAGTTCTCCAACATAGTTTTAATTTAATTTGATAATTTAAAAAATATCGGGACGTCTGGGTGGCTCAGTTGGTTAAGCGACTGCCTTTGGCTCAGGTCATGATCCTGGAGACCCGGGATCGAGCCCCACATTGGGCTCTCTGTTCGGCAGGAAGCCTGCTTCTCCCTCTCTCACTCCCCCTGCTTGTGTTCCCTCTCTGGCTGTGTTTCTCTCTGTCAAATAAATAAAAATCTTTAAAAAAAATTTATTGCATATCAACTGTATGCCAGGCACTGAGGTAAGTTGTGAGGACACAGCTGTGAATATGACAACCCCCATGTCTGCACTCTACTCATTGTCTGCTCACACATAGTCATAGGACTTCATTCTTTCAGTTGACTTCTGTACTTCTAATTTGATCCTCTAATTCTCAAGCAGTACAAATAACTCCCAAAATTTGGGGGTTTGATTAAAATATATAATTTACACCCCCTTCCCATTGCCCCTCTTCCACTCATCTTCTTGATGAATCTCCTAAAAACATCACCATCACCAGGTGTCACTCCCTGTACACAAATCTCCATTAGATCCCCATGGTTTATTATGGTGCGTTTGTGGTCATTTTAATTTTTTTTTAGTTTTTTAAAGATTTTATTTATTTACTTGACAGAGAGTGAGAGAGCACAAGTAGAGGGAGCAGCAGAGGGAGAATGAGAAGTGTGGAGCCCAAGGCAGGGTTCAATCAGAGGACCCGAGGATCATGACCTGAGCTGAAGGTGGACAGTCGACCAACTGAGCCACACAGGCTCACCCTTTATTGAGGATTGTTGTTCCAGTGCCTGTTATTGAGATGAGTAAGTTCTTTTTCCCAGGAGTATTAGCATAGAGAATAAAATACAATTTCTGTACACCACACCTGACCACACACCCATTCAGTTTTATCTACACCCCCCATACGGGAATAGTAGTGCATTCAGCATTGTTTACGTACTTTCTGCATTACTGCCAGAAGTCTCTCTTCACCCTGCTCTTTTACCTGAAAGGCCCCAGTGCTTTGGCCTCTTCCATTCTTCAGCAATTAAATTTCTTTCTTGAAATATTGCTCACATTATTATTTTCATCTCCATTTACCTCAACAGACCCATTAGCCTCTTGAGGGATCAAATCTGTATTTCACAAATGTGTGCAGTATTCCTAGCACCTGGAAGTCAGGGGCACATAGAAGCAGTATTGGAGGAATGCAAGAGCTTTGGGTTTGGAATTTAATAGAGCTCCATTCAAATCTGGTTTAGAACCTCACCAACTTACAACTCCACACCTATTAACTTGCCACCAAGGGAACGTAGAGCAGTGAAGAGATTCACTTAGTTATTTACTGGATAGGAAAAGAAATCAAAGGCTTTAAATGCTAGAAAGGCGCTATTAATAGAGGCTATGCTACTTAATTATGAAAGGCTAGCATTATGTCAGAACAGAATGAGTCCACATGTCCAGTATAATTAGTTGAAATAAGTCCCCTTGCTCATTGGTAAAAAATGCCTTCGCTTAGGTTCAATAGGGTCTAGAGTACTAGTATCATTCAAATTTCATATCTTCTATCTACGTCAGCTGTTTAGAGTCAGTTAGGAAATATGATAGTGAATTCTGATATCTACTAGGAAAATGCTACCTTAAGTGGAAAATTCCCTCTATAAAGGGTTGTTTAATATTTTTTAAAATAGTTAATATGTATACATTGTCTAGCATATAGTAGACACTTAATAAAATTTAAAATGTCACCTTTATTGAGTAATATTTGCTCATTGATTAATTTTTTGATTGGTCCCCAAAGGCACACCCTTAATTTTTTATTATCTTTTGAGAGAATTGGGAGAATGAGGAAAACTAAATATATTGATTTTAATATATAATACATAAGGGGCCATGTGGCTGAACTGTGGTTCCCCCAAGTTCATATGTTTAAGTCCTAAGTGCAGAATATGACTATATTTGGAGAGAGCACCTTAAGGGGAATTAAGGTAAAATTAGGTCAGATGGCAGACAGTAATTCAATATGGCTGCTGTCCTCATAAAAAGAGGAGATGAGTAGGACACAGACTCATATAGGGGAAGGACCATATAGAGACATCCATCTACAAGCCAGGCGGAGAGTCCATAGAAAAAAACAAATTTAGTGATACCTTGAACTTGGAATTCTAGCCTCCATAATTTTGAGAAAATAAAGTTCTGTCATTTAAGCCACCCAGTTTGTCATGGCTTTGCTATGGCAGCCCTAGAAAACTAATATGGAATTTGATACCGAGAAGTGGGGTATTGCTGCTGTAACGAATTGTGAAAGTGTCTTGGAACTGAGTAATGGGTGGGGGTTGGATGGTTGGAAGTGTATTTTAGAAAAAGAGAGGGAGACAAACCATGAGCAACTCCGGACTCTGGGAACAAAACTGAGGGTTACAGGGGAGAGGGGTGTGCAGGGATAAGGTAACTGGGTGATGGGTATTAAGGAGAGCATGTGTGGTGATGAGCACGGAGTGTTATATGCAACTAATGAATCATTGAACATCAGAAACTGATGATGTACTACATGCTGGTTAATTGAACATAGTAATAAAACAAGAGAAAAAGAAAAGGCTTAGATCACTTTGGAAAGACTTTAATAGTGCTTCTGGTAAGGTCTCAGACAGGGAAGAACAACATGTTACTAGAAACTGGAGGAAAGATGATCCTTGTTACAAGGTGGCATAGAATTTGGCTGATTTGTATCTTAATGTTTTGTGGAAAGTAGAACTTGCAAGTGATAAATTTAGATATTTAACTGAGGAGATTTCTAAGTTAAGTGTTGAAGGCATGGCTTTGTTTCTCATTGCCGCTTATAGTGAAATACAAGAGGAAGGAGATAAATTTCTAAGCTAAAAGGAACCAGAACTTGAGATTTGGAAAATTTTCAGCCTAATCATTTTAATTTGCATTTCCCTAATGGATAATGATGTTGAATGTCTTTTCATGTGTTTATTTGTCATCATCAATTTATCCTCTTTTGTGAAATATCTGTTCATGTCTTTTGCCATGTTCTAATTGGATTTTTGTTTATTTGTTGTTTTGTTATACTTTTTGTTTTACTGTTGCATTTTAAGAGTTCTTTCTTACCTTAAATATTTGTTCTTTGTCAGGCATATGACTTAAAAACATTTTCATCTACTTTAAGAGTCTTTCAAGAAGAAATTCAGTTTAACTTTGTTCAACTCCAAATTAATTTCTCTTTTTATGGATCATGGAGTTTGTGGATTTTCAAGTCACTTTGTGTCAAGTTTGTGAATTTTTGCTTAGCCTTTAATTTCAAAGAGTTTTCTCCTATACTTTCTTTCCTAGAAGTTTTTATAGTTTTCTGTTTTACATTTTAGTCCATGATCCATTCTGAGTTAATCTTTGCATAAAGTGTGAGACTTTGTTTGAATTTCATTTCTTTGCCAATGGATGTCCACTTGCTGCAATATTATTCGTATTAAAAGGCTCTCTTTCCTCCATATCACTTTTGCACCTTTGTGAAAAATCAATTGTTCGTATTTGTCTAAGGTTATTTCTTGGTACTCTGTTGTGTTTTATTTATCCATGTATTGGCCCCTATAACAATCACATACTGACTTTATTACTATAACTAACTACCTAATAAGTCTTAAAATCAGGTAGACTAAATCCTTTGAGTTTATTCTTCATTTGCAAACTTATTTTAGTGATATTCTAGTTCTTCTGCATTTCCATGCACATTTTAGAATAGTCTTACCTATACCTATACAAAATTTTGCTTGGATTTTGATAATAATTGTATTAAACCCACATATCAATTTAAAGGAACTTGACATCTTTACTATGCTGAGTCTTCCAACACAACACAGTACATCTCTCCATTTATTTAGATATTGTTTAATTTCTCTTATTAGTATTATGTTGTTTCAGGATACAAGTCCTGTATATGTTTTGTTAGAGTGAAACCAAAGAATTTAGTTTTTTTAGGTGATTGCAAATGATATTTTATTGTTAATTTCAGTATCGATGTGTTTGCTACTAGTATATACAAATATAATTTATTTGGGGTGCCTGGGTGGCTCAGTTGGTTAAGCGACTGCCTTCGGCTCAGGTCATGATCCCGGAGACCTGGGATCGAGCCCCACATCGGGCTGCCTGCTGGGCGGGAGGCCTGCTTCTCCCTCTCTCATTCTCCCTGTTTGTGTTCCCTCTCTGGCTGTGTTTCTCTCTGTTAAAAAAAAAAAAAAATTTAATTTATTTTTTTGTTTAGCTTATATCCTGTGACCTTCCTCACCTTACTGTATGTCGATTTCTTATTAGCCATACATAAAAGGCAGTTGATTTCTTTCTTTCTAATTTATTTGTTTTTACTTCCTCTTCTTACTTTATTGCAATGGTTAGAACTTCCAACACTGTATTTAATAACTGTGGACATCCTTACCTCATTCTTGATCTTAGGGGGAAAGGATTCAGTCTTTCATCACTAACAACTGTGTTATCTCTAGGTTTTGGGTAAATGTTTTGTGTGAGATTGATGAAGCTACCTTCTATTTCTATTTTATGTAAAGAGGAATACGTAAATAGGCTTTTACCAGGCCAATTTGGTCAAATTATTTTTCTGCATTGATTGATATGATCATGTGTTTTTTGCTCTTACCCTCTTTTATAGTAGATTACATTGATTTATTTTTGAATACTGAACTAACCTTGTATCCCTTGAATAAATCCCACTTGGTCATGAGTATAATTCCTCTTATAAATTGCTAATATCTATTTGCTCATATTCAGTTATAGATTTTACTCTCTGTATTTATGAGCTACTTTGCTCTGTAGTTTTCTTTTTTTATACTTGTGGTCTGTTTTCTCTTGGTCAGATTAATCCCAGTTTCATAAAATAAAATGGGAGGTATTTCTTTCTCTTTTATTTTCTGGAAATGGTTGTTCAAAATTGCTCTTAAAGAGCTCAAGTTCTTTGGGGCACCTGGGTGGCTCAGTCATTAAGCATCTGCCTTTGGCTCAGGTCATGGTCCCAGAGTCCTGGGCTCAAGCCCAGCATTGGGCTCCCTGCTTGGTGGAAAGCCTGTTTCTCCCTCTCTTACTCCCCTTACTTGTGTTCCTTCTCTAGTCCTGTTTCTCGCTGTCAAATAAATAAATCAAATATTAAAAAAAAAAAAAAGAATGTAAGTTCTTTAACAGTTTGGCAGAACTCTCCAGTGAAGCCATATAGGCCTAGAAATTGTTTTGGGGGGAAATTATTAAATAATGAGCTCAAAAATTACCTATTTCAAATTTACTGAGTTGTGGTAGTTTGTGTTTTCTGAGGAATCAGTCCTTTTCATCTAGCTTGTTATATGCATGTATGGAGAATTATTTCTAATATTTCCTTATTACCATTTTAGTGCCTGTAAGGTCTCTAATGACATCCTGTCTCATTCTTGACATTGGAAATTTGTTTTGCTAGAGGTTTGTCATGTTTATTGATATTCCCAAAGAGCTAGCTCTTTGTTTCATTGGTTTTATCTATTGCTCTATTGTTCAGTTTCATTTATTTCTGTTCCTATCACTATTATTTGTTTCCTTCTGCTTGTTTTTGTGTATTTTTTAATTTTATTTTATTTTTCCAGTGTTCCAAGATTCATTGTTTCAGCCCCACACCCAGTGCTCTATACAATATGTGCCCTTAGTACCCACCACCAGGCTCTCCTATCTCCCTGTCCCCTTCCCTTCAAGACCCTCAGTTTGTTTCTGAATCCAAAGTCTCTCGTGTTTCGTTTCTCTCCCCAAATTACCCTACTTCCCATTTCCTTTCCTTCTCCCACTGTCCTCTATATTACCCCTTATGCACCACAAGTAAGTGAAACCATGTGATACTTGACTTTCTCTACTTGGCTTATTTCACTCAGCATAATCTCTTCCAGTCCAGTCCATGTTGCTACAAAACTTGGGTATTCATCCTTTCTGATAGAGGCATAGTACTCCATTGTATATATGGACCACATCTTCTTTATCCATTCATCTGTTGAAGGGCACCTTGGCTCTTTCCACAGTTTGGCAATCTTTATTTTTCTAGATCCTTCAAGTGAATGCATAGATTATTAATTTGAAATGTTTCTTCTTTTCTAAAGCATACATTTAGTGCTGTCACTCTCTCTGCACTGCTTTTGCTGTTTCACACATTTTTTATATGTTTTCATTTTCATGCAGTTCAACACATGTTTTCATTAACCTTAAAACTTGTATTTGGCCCATAGATTATTTGGAAGTATGTTGTTTAGTTTTCAAATGTTTACAGATTTTTCTGTTGTCTTCCTGTTATTGATTTTTACTCTAATTCAGCTGTGGTTAGAAAACACTCAATCTGAGTTTGTCTTTAAATTTGTTGAGGTTGGATTTATGGCCCAAATATGATTTATTTTCTATGAAAGTGGATTACATCCCATTCATTGATGGTATTGAGTTTTTTTATATTCATGCTGATTTTATGTCTAATTGTTCTATTAATTATTGAGAGAAGGGTGTTGACTTCTTCAAATATAGTTATGATTTTGCCATTTATTCTTTCAGTTCTATCAGTTGTTTTTTTTTTTTTAATGGACAGTTGTTTTATTTTTTTCAGGGCAGTTTTAGGTTCAGAGCAAAACTGAATAAATGTACAGTGATTTCCCTTTTGTCTCCTGTCCCCCATTATCAACATCCCCTATTAGAACAGTACATTTTTTATAGTCAGTGAAACTGCACTGACATATTACAGCTCAAAGTCCATAGTTTGCATCTGATTACATATCGTATCAAACCCTGTCAGTTGTATTTAAAATAATAGGGGAAAGTATGTCTATCTTATCAGAAGTGGGAATCCCAATGTAATTTTTTTAAAACATCAAGATGTAAGCCAAAAAAATCTATGTAAAATAAATATGTATTTATGTAAAAAAAATTTAAAAATATCAGAACTTTTAAATAAAGATGGGATTAATATTACTATATTTCCTCTTATCTCAGGCTCCAATATGGCCCCTTTATATCACTGTTATTGATTGTGCCTATATTTAAAAACTTAGAATTTATTCTCATATAAGAAAGAAAACAACAACCAGTCGCTTAAACAAGAGAGAAATTAACTTCTTTCAAGAGGAAGTCTTGAATCAGCAGTGCTAGGCTAGGAAAGAGCTCCATGGCACTATTAGGAATTTGGGCTCCTCCCAGTTTATTCCACTAAATTTAGCCTGTGGCTCCCTTTTCAAGGTCACCTTGTGGTTATGCATGACCCTATTGAGGAAAAAGGAAGAGGAATGACAGAAAAGCACAGAATCTTCCTGGTAAAGTCTCATGCTTTTGCATTTCTAGTTGGCAGAGTAGGTTGGGAAAATGGATTTTATTCTCAGCTAAATATCAGTGTTTACTGTCTAATGAAGAGGACACCAGATGCTAAAGGAAGGATTAGCAATCTCTACCATACATTTATATCTTGTTAGATCTCAAAAGTCTGAAGGACATTGACATAATCCCTATTTATTTCCTGATTCCATAAATATTAGACTGGCAATAATAATAAATAATAACAAATGGCAATAATTTTATTTGGAAGAAAATACACAGCCAAACACACCAAGTATAAAGTGCAAGAATTTTAAGGTACTTGCAGGTCGAGAACTGTTGGAAAGCATCAATACTAACTAACAATTTCTTCCTTCCCACCCTCTTCATAAGTTGACCTGGAAGTTCTTACTTATCCTGGTCAGTTTGAATGGGTGCTATTTTAGATCTAATTCACTGATACAAAGTGCATAGGCTCTATTTTCCCCCATGTCAATCCCATCACTCTGAATATCTGAGAAGCAAGTTCTGGGCATCCAGGCTACTATAGTTGACCTCAATAAATTCCCACTTCCTGAGCTTACATTCCTTCAGTTCTCACAGACAATAGCTGTACAGAGGTGACAGTAAAATGTTCTGGGGCATCAGTCCTGGAGTAGCATACCTATTTCAGGATGACGGTCATGTTGTAAGAATTTTGAACAAGGTCAATAGTTTTTTTGTTTCGTTTTTTTGGCATCACCCCAACCAGTGTAATATCAGTATGGGAGCTCCAAACCGAGGGCTGAAAGGCAGGATTTTATTAAATCTTTAAGCGAAAACTCATAAAGCCATGAAACTGCCATGCATATTTTTTTTCAAAGCAAAAACTTAAAAATAAATAAATACATAAACAAACATTAAAACTACAAAGCACAAACATCATTTTAGTTTATACATATCTAATTTATCTTTATTAAAGATAAATCAGAAAAGATTTTAGTATACTTCAATTTGGGAGAGCAAGGGCAGAAAAAAGGAAAAGAAATAACAGTTGAAGAGCCCTTGTTAATTGGAAAACACTGTGTCTAGTTGTTAGGAATAGGATCCTGGTGGCTCTATAATACAAGTACTAAGCTGGTGGTACCATTTCTCAAAGAGATGAAGATATTTCCCTAAGGTTGTACATTTGAAATGTGTCAGAATCAAGGCTCAAACAGATCTAAACTCTCTAACTGCAGAAAAATATGCTGCTGCCCAGGCATGAGAACATAGTAGGCATGAAGGAAAATAAAGCAAAAGCCACAGCTGGGTCAGTGCTAGAGATCGGCAGAGAGGCAGGTATGGGGGTTGCCAGGGGTCTCCTAGTGTTCATAAATCACTGATGCAACACTCTGCCATCCACTAAAGATCTTAAACTTTCTTTGACCTCTTTCCACAGTTATTTGGAAGTGTGATGTTCCCTATTTAATTATCGCTCATAATTCTTCAATTCTGTTCTACTCTTAAGCTACGTAAAGTGCCCAAAATGGTGAATGAAGAGAAAGCTGGATTAAACAAAAAGGACCATATCTGTTTAACCCAAGGAAAAGAACTCAATGAAATTAGGGTCCCTTTCATCTTCAAGGCTGATGGTTTCTCACCCTAATTTATGGGAAAGTAGAAAAAAACCATTCTGCACCCAACTCCACCCATGAAATGACTGCAGCAGATAAACACTTAATAATAACACTTAATAATTGCCCAGTTTGTTTGCGGGAAGCTTCTGTCTCTCCTTCTCTAACATGCTCACTTCTATTTGCCAAGTGGTCTCAGTGTGTCAGTCCCTTATACCAGGGCACCCTCCACCAGATATGTCGCTCTAATTTTTCCTTTATCTCTGTTCCATAATTCCCCAAATAGTTTTGTAATTCCTTAGCAACTTGTTAGTATTGAGTATTCTTATGGTATTAAATTTAACAAGAAAACCTGGGAATAAAAGTCTCTTTATCCAAAGTTAACACTGGCTGGTAAACAGAATATTGTGGAGAACATAGGTAGAGCTGTAGGGATTTCCGGTCATGCCATAAGGACTTCTGTCCAGGGCCAAAATCAGGAGATACCTGGCTGCCGACGGCTTGCCAGCTGTCCTTACAACTTGAAGGAAACACATAAATCATGGTCATACCCTTTCTTTTGAAGCTCTGCTGGGTCCTCAAGATACTCCCAAAGACCCCAGGGGCTAAGGAGGAAAAAAGAGTTGCTTTACCAGTTGGAAGATTCTCTATAGCTGCAGTCTTAGCCTACTGGATTCCAGGAGCTCTCTTGTGTTCCACATTGCGATTCAAGATGGCATACGTAGTAAGAAAATTTATGTGGCATATCTGAAGCTTGAAGGAAAGTTTAAAATAATAATGTAGTCAGTTACAACACTATACATAATCCCATTTAAGAAATGGTTCTTTGTTTGTTTCACTTACTCTAAGATGATGTTAGGTCTCTGTTGCATGGTCCTAAGATTTGAAACCAAGGAGATTAGTTCACTATGTTCAAGGAGAAAAAGGTATTTTTTTTCAGATATGTGAATAAAAAGGGTTGAAATGTTGAATATCATTCTTTCACATAAATTGACAGAATGTAAATCTCTATCAATGTGTCTTATCCTCTTTAAAATAATTCACCAGGAAAAAATGATCTCTTCTCTTCTCATCCTTTGATTTGGTTTAATCCTCCTCGTTTCTCTCCTGACTCTTAACTAAACAACAAAAGATACTAAAGGCCAAGGTAGGAGCTTAGGTTCTTATATAAAATGGGACTTTTGGTTTCTTCAAGATGTTGCTTGGTCTAGGAGACATCATAATACCAAAACAGTTGTCAAATTCAGAGGCAGTTCTGGGCTATTCTATCAATTGATATTTTCTCAATTTCTCTTTTTTCGAGACTCAGAGTTCATTTGAATTTTAATCAAATATGAAGAATTATCAAGAAGGCAGGATTAATAAACCTAATATAGGTAGATTTTCTGTTCCTCAGAATATGGGAAGTCCCTACTAAGAGCTGGTTCTCATAATTTTTTGGCAGGAGTGGGGGTGGAGACTGAATTGAATAATTTCTTCTTGATTAAAAAAATGGTACTCAAGACTTTGAGATTGCACTTTTTGTAGTTGAATTATAAAAGCTTTTCTAATGCAATGTCACTTAATGTTGACAATATTAACAATTATTTTTATGTCCTAAATTTCCTGAATTTTTTAATTATATTGAGATATAATTGACATAAATTTGTGTAAGTTTAAGGTGTAACAGTGTGATGAGTTGATACATGTATATATTGCTAAATGTTTACCACAATAAGGTTAGTTAACACATCCTTCACCTCACATAATCACCATTTTCTTGTTATAGCCTAAATCCTTGAATCTCCACTCTCATACCAACATTCAAGTATACAGCACAGTATTAAGTACAGCTACCATGACATATCTTGGTTCCCAGGAACTTACTTATAACTGAAAGTTCTTACCCTTTGACCAACTTCTTTCCATTTCGTCCAGCCCCGGTCCCTGGCAACCAGCATTCTACTATTGGTTTTTAAGAGGTTGCTGTTATTAAATTCCATGTATAATTGAGATCATACAGTTGATATTAAAAAGGAACCCTTATTCATAGCCAAAGCAAACTCTTAGCTAAAAATACATCTATTTGCCCAGAAAAAGTGAATATTTGCTAAAAGATATTCTTCACTTAAAGTTTGAAGCATTAAATATTAAAAAAATAAAATTCATGTACCTTACAATATGAAAGAGATTTTAGAAAGCTAAGAACCCTACTGTATTGAATCATATAAGTCACTGGAATAATCCAAAAGCAATTACTTTCTCAAGTTAGAAACACTATTTCAGCAAGATGGTCTCTGTTTGATTCAATATTTGGTGGAGACTCATGCCTATATGCATGAATGCTGCTGAGCCAGTATAATCCAAGCAATTTAAAAACCTTATGTTCTCAGACCTAGGCTGTATAGGCTCAATTAGGATCCATGAAAATCACTCTGACAATTAAAAGTAGGATAACAGAGAAATTTTGGTTAACATAAAGCTTAGAAAATTTTTATGATTCAAAATGGTGAGAGATGTTAAGGTAGAAATCAATCATGTAGATTCATTTCTAGACTTCTAGGAATAGATGCAGCAGAGGATGCCAGGTGTGTACAGATGAGCCCTTCTTTCCATGGGTGACACGACAAAGCAGCTTATTAAAAGGCTGGGACCAACTCTGACACAGAGAAGAATGGAGTGCACAGTCCACAGATATGTTCAACAATAGACTGTCTAAGATAACAACAACAAAATGGCTGAAAATTTCTGGAGAAAACTCAGAATACTCTATGGCTAAACTAAGTCTATGTAAAGATTAATAGAAGATGTCAAGAAGAATCAAAAGCAAGCAATCTAGAATTCTGAAAATATCTAACAGCCAAACTCGTTAAGATGTTATTGACTCGAGCAACTGAAAAGAGAACGAATATTTGGGGAGCATCTGTGTTGCAAAACAAGACACTAGATGCTTTAAATGTTTCTTTGATTTTTAATACCCCTGTGAAGTAGGTATTATTAACCTTCAGGGCCACAAAGTTTCTTAGTAAGTTACAGAATCAGGATGCAAACTCAGACCAGTGAGATTCCGAAGCCTAAGCATTCCCACTGCATTGCATGACTTATGTGGAAAAAGCAGTATGCGCTGGATAGTTGGTAAAATTAAGTTAGGTAAATTACAGATGCATTCATGCCTTTACCTATAATTCTGCTCAGAGTAATTTAATTTAAACACCTACCTATAGAAGTCCAAAAATATTGCTCACAAAGTTCTTTAGTACTGTATTATTCATAATAGTTAATGTCTGGAAAAACACAAAATGTCTCCTGAGAAGGGAGTGCTTGAATAAAATGTCATGCATTTGTACATTGAATTAAATATGCAGCCACACAAAAAGAATGAAAATATAACTATGTATGTATATGGGAAAATCTCTAGAAAAAATCATTAGTCAAAAATAAGGTACAAGATATTATATATAACATGCTAACATTTGTGTAAGGAAGGAGGGGAAATAATAGTGTAATATATACATTTTATGTATATATAAGCATAAATATATACATTTATAAAGATACTCTTCAGAAGAAACAGCTAAAAATTAATAAAAATGCTTATATAGAAATGGTAAAGGGATATGGGTAGAGGTGACAAACTAAATTTCTTGGAGTTTGTCATTTACTTTTTAACTATGTAAATATGGATGCTCAATAACACTAATCATCAGGAAATTAAAAATCAAAACCTACAATGATACCTGCAATGATATCATACCTGTTAGGATAGCTATTTTATATAAAATAGTAACAGCTGGCAATGATGTAGAATGTAAAATGGTTCAACCTCTAAGGAAAACATGGAGACACCTCAGAAAATTAAAAATAGAACTACCATATGACCCCCAATCCTACCTCCACACATATATCCTAAAAAACTGAAATCAGCATGTCAAAGAGATGTTAGCACTCTCATGTTCATTGCAGTATCATTCACAATAACAAGACATAGAAAAAATGTAAGTTTCCATGACCGTATGAATAAAGAAACTGGGGTATATACATACAATAGAATATTCAGCCTTCAGAAAGAAGTCAATCCTGCTATATGCAACAACATGGATAAACCTTGAAGACATTATGCTAAGTGAAAGTAGCCAGAGACAGAAGGAAAAATACAGCATGATTTTACTGATATGAGTTATCTAAAATAGAAACAGAAAGGAAAATTGTGGTTGCCAGGGGCTGGAGGGAGGTAAAAATGGGAAGTTGCTTTTCAATGGATATAAAATTTCAATATATAAGATGAACAAATTTTAGAGATCTGCTTTATAACAGTGTGCCTATAATTAACAATATGGCAAGTACACTTAAAATTTTGTTGAGAGGGTAGATCTCAAGTTAAAAGAACCCTTAATGTGTTTTTATCATAATTTAAAAACCTAATAGGCCTATTTTAAAAAGAAGTACAGAAGCAATCTTAAACTTTGTTCAGTAGTTTAATTTCAGTGTTGATATTTATTTTATTTTGACACATGTGAACCTTGTATTATGCTACAAGTAAATAATGTCTTAAACATTATTCTACATCATAATTGCAATGTATGGAAAAAGAGACACAAATATAAAGTTCAAAAATTAAACTTTCTGCTGTGTTGAAATAAAGATTACATAAACTCATGATTTCTAGAAAAATGTGTATCCACAAAAGAATATGGGATGCAGCAAAAGCAACACAAAGAGGGAAATTTATAACTGTGAATGTTTATATTTAAAAAGATCAAGGGTCACAAATGAAGAGTTTAGCCTACAGAACTAGAAAAAGAAGAGAAAACTAAACTCAGAGCTTGCAGAAAGAAGAACATAATAAAGACTAGAGAGCGAAGATCCATAAAATAGAAAATTCTCTCTATTGTAGAGAGAATTAGTGAAAAAAGATCTTTGTTCTTTTCAAAAAAGATCACAAAATTAACAACCTATAACTATAGTAACTAGGGAAAAAAAAGACTCAAGTAGATAAAATCAGAATTGAAATTGGCTTACATTATTACTGACTTTATAGAAATAAAAGGGATTATAATCTAAAAAATGCATAAATCTGTAAATTTATAATCTACCAAGACTGACTCTGAAATGGAAAATCTGAACAGACCAGTAAGGAATAAGAAAACTGAACCAGTAATCAAAAACCTCCCAACCCAGAAAAGTTCAGGACCAGATGGCCTCACTGGTGAATTCTATCAAACATTTAAAGAAGAATTAACACAACCTCAAACTCTTCTAAAAAGTTGAAGGGGAGGTGACACTTCCTAAATCTCTCTATGAGACCAGCATTATCCTGATTCCAAAACCAAAGACACTACAAGAAACGAAAACTACATATCAATTTTGTCTGTGAATAGTAACCTGAATATCCTCAACAAAATTACTGGCAACCCAAACTCAACAGCATGGTAAAAGGATGTACCAAGGACCAACAGGGATTTTGTACCTGGAATGCATAGTTGGTTCAACATGCAAGAATCAATGTAAAACACCACGTTAACAGAAAGAAAGAAAATCCCACATGATTATCTCAATTGATGCAGATAAAGCATTTTTAAAAATGTAACAACTTTCCATGATAATAACACTCACTAAATGAGGAATAGAGGGAAACTACCTTCACATAATAAAAACCTTATATGAAAAACCCGTTGCTAATATCAAACTCAATAGTGACAGACTGAAAGTTTTTCCTCTAAGCCCGGTCACTTCTATTTAACGTAGAACTGGAAATTAGGCAAGAAAAAGAAAGAAAAGCCATTCAAATTAGAAAGGAAGGAATAAAAGTTTCTCAGTTCACTGATGTTGTGATCTTACATGTAGGAAACACTGAAATTAAAACAACCAAACAACTGGGAGAACTAATCAACTCACTCGGCAATGTTGCAGAACACAAAATCAAAATGCAAAAATCCATTGCATTTCTATACACTAACAATCGACAATCTAAGAAGGAAATTAAGAAAATAAAATAACATTTTCAAGAGTATCCAAAAGAATTGAAAACAGTGGCTCGAATAGGTAGTTATATATTCATGTTCATAGCAGCATTATTCACAAAAGCCAGAAGCTGAAAGCAACCCAAATGTCATCAGGGGGATGCACAGATAAACAAAATATGGAATATTATTCAACCCTAAAAAGTAAGAAATGCTGACATATTCTACTACATGGATGAGCCTTGATGACATATACTGAGTGAAATAAATTAGTCGCAAAAGGACAAATATTGTGATTTTGTATATGTGAGGTCAAGTTCTTAAAAACAAATACCATGGTGGTTGCCAGGGGCTTGGGGAAAGGGGAAAGAGAGAGTCAATGTTTAGTGGTAGGCAGTTTACATGCAGGAAGATCTGAAAACAAGTTCTAGTGATGGATAGTGGTGATGATGGCACAACCATGTGAATATACTTAATGTCAATGAACTGCATGGTCAAAACAAAATGGGCAAAACAATACATTTTGTGTAACGTATATTTTACCACGATTTGACAAAATAACTCATTGGTGGTGCTGGGTATGTCGCTTCATACCCAGAGTCACAAAATGTCTAGTTGCTTCATTATTTGTGATGGTGATAATCAGGTTTCTCCATTGTGAATGTTTATTTTCCCCCTTATAATTGGGAAATAATCTATGTGGCAGTATTCCTACCACCATCAGTGTTTAATATACAACCCATATATCTGTATGTGTGTGTTTATGCACAAATGTATGTATATATATGACATAAGTATAGCAAAATGTTGACAATTGTTGTATTTAGGTGGTGGGTATATGGGGGAGTAATTTTTCCTGCTTTTAAATCTGTTTAAAATTATTGAAAACAAAATGCTGAAGATACAAGAGGTTATCTAAATTGTGTGTAATAAGATTTAAAAGGGTCTTTGACAGGCCCTCTGAAGAGCTTAGCCTTGTGGTAGAAATAAACAGGGAGCTGAGGTAGCTAAACCAAGTTCACTGTGTTTCAAATAGTCCTCACTACCAATAACCTTTCGTTCATGTGTATACATTTGACTGTTATAAGCTGAATTTCTTTTATCTGTAGATCCCAGATGAAGGTGATGTTTTTCTTCCCAGGAGATTATAAGCAACTTGAATATAGCAACAGTATTTTTTGCTCTTTTTTGTCACTCTTTGGTCGCTTTAGAATACCTATGCATAACACATACTGCAATAATTATAAGTCACCAAAAGACTGATGAAAATTGCAGGAGGGAGGTTATAGATTACAAAATATGCCCCAGTTCCCCCCTCTGACCTTTATCCACTCCCCTTTGCAATGTGACCTTATGAGACTTGCCAGCAAGAGGCAGAACCAACCCTTAATCCTTTGCATACGGACTGTACTTGCTCTGACCATGGAATATGGTAGAAATGAGGTTGTGCCTGTCTCCTGAGCCTACTACTCAAGACCTTGCATACCTCACACTCTTTCAGAATCTTCCCAGCCACTATGTGGACTGACACGGGCTAGCCTGCTCTGTCTTAAGATACTTTGCTTTAGTGTCTTCAATCCTTAGGCTGATAAGCAGCCAACCCTTAGAAGCAGAGCCTCCGGGCTGACCAGAACCTTACCAGATACGTTACTGAGCCAAGCTGAAAGCAGAATTGCCAACCCACAGAACTATGTGATAAATAAATGTTTATAATTTTAAGTCACTCTGTTTGGGATGGTGTTTTGCATAGAGAAAGATAACTAATGCAAGGGACAATGCCAAGGAGATTAAGGAAAAGAAGAGGAAAAAGGAGTCAGGAAGGGAAGAGAAGCCCTGAGCACGTGAGCAGCATTTATCATGGAAGTCGTGAATGCTGCATTTTATTTAATCATGGCTGCTGTTGCACTGGTGATATTCAGCAAAACCACAGAAAGTATATTGTGTCTCTTCTATTTTATCAAATTTGATATTTGAAGTATTCATACAGATAAAAGAACTAATTATAATTCAGGAGAAATTTTCTTCATATGCCATTAGTTCATAAGCACAGAAGGAACGAACATCAATCTTCTAGCAGTGAGTAGCTACTTAATCTTGTCTAGGACTTTTCTTTTGGATTAAGTCCATGCCAGAATATCATTGCTTTCCTGTGCCCATTAGAATACCAGTGCTTTTCTAAGGCTGTTGACAGAATACTGACTGAGGTAAGTTTTTTCAGAGGGACAATAAACATATTCCTGAAGCCAGGATTCTGGACTCCAATCTGAAGCCACTAATTTCTTCCTTGACTCCCACCATATACTTCCTCTGAGTGTGTGTGTGTGTGTGTGTGTGTGTGTGTGTGTGTGTGTATAAAATCAGGAAATAAATGTGAACATTATCCAGTGAAAAATATTGACAAAGACCAGAGAAAAACTAATCAATGTCAAAACTTAGATAAGAGATATTTATGTGACCCACCATTGGAATGTCAGTGTTCTATCTTGATACTGTAAAGAACCTCAAAGAATATCTGTGGACAGAGGAGATTAAGAAAAAAAGTAGGAGAGATAAAATGAGAGAAATATCAAACTCAAGAATCACTCAATTGCTTACCCCTCTATTAAGCATTTGGAAAAACTGGAAAAAGCCTGGGAACTAAGAGGATGTGCAGAGCAGAGATGCTTAGGTCATCAGACAATAGATTGGAGGAAAATAGAGGAAACATGGGATAAAGACACCTGACCAGATATTGCTTCTGACCTAATTTTGCCTTGAGCCACCTTTTTCTTCAATATTTTTGCATTCAGTGGACTGTTCTGATCAAAATAAAATTAATAAGGCCAACAAATTTAATTCTACTTAACAGTATTCCTGAACCCACCAAGAAGTCAAGTTTTGGTAGTCAGTGATACACTTTCATGGCCCTTGCACAACTCCCTCACTCCAAAGTAAGAAGGGCTGGAGGTTCCCAACACACTGTACAAGAATATTTCTCTAGATATTGTCATAAACACAGTAGACATCTTTGAGGATGGGGGTTTGGTAATCTGATTTCAGAAAACTCCCCCAGTTAATTTTCCTGTAGTCATCCAGATGCTAGTTCTTGACCAGATTTTTGGAAACCACTGAACAAGATGAAATTAAAGTCAAGAGTCTATGATATTGTATTTGTAGAACTTTTAGTGGAGTAGGTTAACTTCTAGAGAATTAATTTGGGCACTTTCATAAATATGCCATTTGAATGAGGCTCCAAAGCAGAGAATACAAGTACAAATGCCTATAGATGAAATGATCAGATGGAAAGTATTAAAAAGCTAGAGAAGAGTGCCCTCTCTAAAAGTCATAACCTTACCCCAAATATACGGACGTAGTGAAAAGAAGGGACATATGTACCCCAATGTTCATAGCAGCAATGGCCACAATCGTGAAACTGTGGAAAGAGCCAAAATGCCCTTTAACAGATGAAGAGATAAAGAAGATGTGGTCCATATATACAATGGATTATTACACAGCCATCAGAAAGGATGAATATCCAACTTTTGTATCAATATGGACAGGACTGGAAGAGATTATGCTGCATGAAATAAGCCAAGCAGAGAAGGTCAATTATCATATGGTTACCCTTACTTGTGGAGCATAAGGAGTAACATGAGGACATTAGGAGAAAGAAAGGAAAAGTGAATTGGAGTAAATTGGAGGGGGAGATGAAGCATGAGAGACTGTGAACTCTGAGAAACAAACTGAGGGTTTGGAAGGGGAGGGCTATGGGCAGATAGATGAACCTGGTGTTGGATATTAAGGAGGACACGTATTGTATGGAGCACTGGGTGTGGCGCATAAACAATGAATCTTGGAACACTGAAAAAATAAAATCAAAAAAATGAAAATAAAAAAATAAAAGTCAGAACCTATTACCGTCATCTGGGAATGAGGGTGCAGTATGACTTTTCAAATACATACAGAAATCCAGATATTTCAAAGAGAAATTTTTTAAGACTTTTATTTGTCAGAGAGAGAGAGAGAGAGCACAGTGGCAGGCAGAGGGAGAAGCAGACTCCCCACCAAGCAAGGTGCCCGACATGGGACTCAATCCCAGGTCTCTGGGATCGTGATCTGAGCCAAAGGCAGGTGCTTAATCAGCTGAGCCACCCAGGTGCCCTCAAATTTCTTAATGTTAACAACTCACTTTTTAAAACTTAAAACACCATCCTTGGGCCCAACTCTATGTTTCTCTGGGCCTGAACATGACTGTCCTTTATGCTACCTTAGAGTATCTGCAGATGTTATGTTGTTTTGGTAAAATTCCATTCTGCCATAAACATTCTGAAGTATTCTAAGGGTCAAAAGACTTTAAGTACAGCAAAAAAAATTGTCCCAGACTGAATGACTAATCTTTGCCAAATAGAAAATTTTTTTCACCCAGCCTATATATTAGTATGTTATGATCTTATCCTAAAGACAGCCTGATAGGTGGTCTCAGCAACACCCCTCTTCCCCCACATAAACCTAAACATGCACACATATTTCTCTTTTAAGTGTCTTATTTGTGTGAGTTTATATACATGGGTATTTGCTTTAGAAGGGATACTGGGTGTAATAAGATGATGGAACATTGGCTACCACTCTTAGGATCTCTTGAACTATAGTGTTTCAGTTCTTGTGGAGAATGATTTTAAAACCACAGGATAAATCCTTTCCTTGAGAAATCTTATGAGACTGAACCAGAGAGTATCCAAGTGAGAAAAGTCAACACAGAACCAGAAAGAAGGGCATTCTCTGTATTTCTCTTCAGATTACCACTTGGTTCCAGCACCTGGAAAACTCAGAGAAAGTACAACTTTATTTGGCAGATCTAAGATGTTATAGCTCTTAGTGGACTGGGGGCAGGTATTCAGCACCTTACGGAGGACAGGAGTGCACTGGCAAATGTCCTACATTGAGTTCCTTGGCAGAAGTCACCATCTACAAGGAGACCAGAGTTGATATAAGCCAAGTCATTTCTGTATACCAATGAAACCAGTTACGGAACAACCAGAAAATAGATCCCTGCCCACCATATACCTGCCACTGTGGTCTTCTGTGAGCCTACTGAGTGCATTGTCACCCCAATGACATCTAGTAAGGCTGAACTAAGCAAATATCCCACTCAGAGTCGATAGCTCTTTGGGGCAAATATTTGTTGCCTCCAGTGATTAGTGGTGGTTGGAGACGATTATTTTCTCTGCATTGTCATTATTAGATATTATTTTTTAAAAAGCAAACACCATACCTAATTTTGTCACAAGTAACAATATTTATTAGCAAGCAGAATCAAAACATGCAAATAATCAATCTTGCAAATTTGGTGAAGTCCTCACTCCCCTCCTTTCCACTTGGCCTCTGTAGGTACTCTGCAAGCCCCATGCATAAAAGATTCATCTTGCCACAGCAAATATTTAGATGGTAGAACCAGCTATGTGTCTTGTTTGATTAGAGCAAAGAATTGCCTATGAAGTAAGGAACTCAGAAATAAGTAGAGTTCTACAGCTAAGGAACTGCTGAAAAAATATTAGCCTACTGGGATTGTCAGACTATTAATCACACAATGTTAGATTTTTCTGGACAAATATTTCTGTTTGACATATATTGATACTATTCATTTCTCCTGTGACATAATTTAATCTTATTTATATTAATTAATAAGCCTTCTGGTGCCAAATCAGACCATGATATGTGAAACAGCTTCCGGAGTCCTCTCTGAGAGAGTGTGAACTGTGGAGTAAGGCTTAACATTCTAACCAATCACCTGTGAAATATTCTGAAGTGTAAATTAGTGAGTAGCCCACTTTTCATGCCATGTAACTGTCCCTGAAGTATAGATTAATGTTAATGTAGACACGCATATACACCCCACAGTTCAAGCTAAAATATTTCCAATAAAATTTTAGAAAATAGAGTAACATTCCATAGAACCATGTTTTTAGCCAAGGAACTCACTTTTTAGTGAACTCACTTTCCAGAAAAAAGATCCAAGGCCATGGGATTTACTGATCTTACTGTCCAATCCATCATGTAGCAGTAGCTAGCTCTGTAAAACCATAGAATGGCTCAAAAAGATGCAATGTTTTTCCAGTGCTGTAAAAAACAGACATAATGTTATGTAGGAGAAAGCGGCAAACAAGATGGTGGTGTGTACATAGATTGAGTATTCATTCTATACCAGCAAGCAACAATGGAGCTCTTTCCTCCTGAAGGCACACGTGTAGGATTCAAGAGGCCAAAGTGAAAAGATCCTCTCTTAGATTTGCAAACATAATGACCCTCTCACCAGATTTCACCTCGTGTAGCAGCAAACCGATCCCCCTTGAAAATCAAAATCAATATTCTTGACCGAAATTCCAATATCACAAACCTCCTTTCTTTCTGTTTAATCAGTTGCTCGAGAACCCCAAAATAGCCGGATGCATGTTACCGCTTCAAATTTAATAGACCTACCATTTAACCTTTTAGTGGAAGCACTATTCTTCTGAAATACTAAAACCTTGAAGCCATAGGAGCCCAGGGTGTGTCTTGGTATTAGACAACAGAAAGATTGATATATAGCAGTAACTACACTTTTTTTCCTGTCCATTATTTGAATCTCTTTTCAATGTTTGAGATTTCCTCAAATTATGAGCTGAAAAAGAGGCAGAGCCTACCTCCCATTATAGAGGATCAAGTATTCCCTTTCCAAGTCCCCTCTGCAGTTAGCACATTTGTCATGTTTTCAAATAACTAATAACAAGCATTCATTCTAGAACTTGAATAAAGAATTAGGGCCATAAGGCCACTTGCACCTATCATCATGTTGCTGCCCCCATTTTCAAACCAGCAATGCTGCAGAGTCCTACTCATGCTTCAGATCTCTCTGGCTTCACCTTTGCCACTCTCTTCTGCTTCCGGTCAGAAAAAAAAAAAAAAATTCTTTATTTCACTCATGTGATGAAATTGGGTCCACCTGGATAAAACAGTATATAGTCTCCCTATCTTAGGGTTTATTGGCTTAAATACATCTGCAAAGCCCCTCTTGTCCCATAAAGTAACGTATTCACAGGCTCTGGGGACTAAGATGTAGACATTTTCATGACTCCATTCTGCCCACCACAATTGATAATAATGTCGGTATCCCAACAGACAAAATGTGTGACACCATTCTGACTCTTACTTTGGCTGTGTGGTCCACAAGCTTAGTTATCCAGCACTCTCAGCTACTCAAGCTACTGTGAGTTGCTCAAGTATAAAGATACACAGGAGTTTCAGCACTGTTGACAGTATTGCATGAAATTTCTTGGGGCTTAAAATTCTTTTCCAAGCAATTACAGCTTATATAATGGCTTACAAGTACTTTCTTTATAAATCCTTAGCAGAAATGATCATTTCCACCTCTTGTACTTTGTTGAGACAGTTCCGACTAAAACTTGTGATAGCAATGGCTATAACTCTGCTTTATGGAATATTTCCTACATTCCTGACTTCCCATTATAATGGAAGACAATTGAGAAAATAGATACCCAAAGAACAACACTTTGCTTCTCATTCCCAATGAGAACCTTCCAGCTTGCTCATCCTCCCTCAGTCCAGTCAATATTGTAAGATAAATATCATCTGGAGATGCACAGGAGAACAGTCGCTCCGTGTCATTCAGTTAATTTCTTGGGAGTATGCTGGAACTCACTGTTGCTCTTTCTCCAGGAGATCCTCAGAGGTAACCCACCCTGCCCATTCTTCCCTTGAGGGACCCTGCTTGCTTAAAGACCATCTGCACTCTCATCTCCTGACTGCTACCTCCACTCTCATCCTCTTCCTGCTTGAGACACCTCATCCATTTCCCACACCTTCCTGCCTCTGAAAGGCTTCTAAGTTGCATCTCAGACCCTCATCTGGAAACAGTAAATCCTCTGACTCTGCATGACTTTGCCCTTATTGAAAACTGTCTTTCTGCAGAGGATTCCATTTCTCCCACATCTTCTCATTGGAGGCCTCTTATCTCTGTCTCTCATTCCCGCACCGTCCATGGTCATGAGGCAGTGTGAGTGCTCTCCTACCACCGTACCTTGCTCCTGCAATACCCTGACTCCTCTCATGCCCAGGCCATCAGGATAGCCCAGAGAGGCTACCTTCCTCATTTCTGTCATCTACTCTTTCTCATTCGTTTACTGAAGAGATGATTCTGGCAGCCTCTGGTCACATTCCACCTTAGTAGAACTTTCTATGACTACATCTATAGATGTTTTATGAATGTATTCTTTCATTCATTTAGGGCATGTTTCTCCTGCTAAAATAAGGGAGAGTCCTTGTCTGTTTTGCAGCTGCATCCTCAGTACCTAAAATAGTATCTAACACTTGAAGTGCAACTGCCTGTCTGAAATTGGGTGAAATATATGTTCTACCTTGATATTTTACTTAAATAGCCAAATTTTCAGATACTATTCATGGACTAAGAGGCTGCCTGTTCCCTAAACATAACATTTATTATGTATTACATGTTTGCATGAGGTCTAGTTCATCATTTTCCACTCTGTCACTTGGATGCATATGCCTGTTTTGCTAAAGCCCATCTATTTTTAATCATTGTGACTAGATAAACTTTGCGATAACTGATAGGGCAAATTATTACTCTTCCCCTTTTAAGCTCTTCATAGGAAGTCTTCTCCAGATGAACGTTAGAGTTCAGACTATAGGGGTAATTTTGATGTAGAATAAGTGTGGAACAAATCCTAAAGGAAAAAAACAAATCCTGAATTTGATTACATAAAAATACGAACTTCTGTACATGGAAAACATCAGAAACAAATCTGGGAGAAGTATTTGCACAATGTGTAGCAGTACTTGGGTAGGAGTCAGGCAGATGCTCTCACCCTCGAGACCTAGGGTCATACCAGCCTCTGACTAGCCCTTACCTGCTAGCAAGTTGCCCAACTGCCATGGAATGCTCAAGAGACGGAATGGAGTTCAAATCAGCCTCTTACTTGAAAGGATCTAAGAGTCAGTCTGAAAGAGAGAACAGGAATTTAAAAATATATATATATTTTATTTGTCTATTTGACAGAGAGAGGGCTATGTCAGAAAGAAAGTGCCAGAGCCTTGCGATCACTGTGAAGAGTGGTTCTAAGAAAAGCATGAAGCTAGTCTGCCTACCATGGAAACACCGCACTCTTGGGTCATCTTTGCTGTCTGAGAAGGAGAGACCAGTCCTCAGAGAGAGAGGCAGCAAGAGAGGGAACACAAGCAGGGGGAGTGGAAGGGGAGAAGCAAGCCTCCCACTGAGCAGGGAGCCTGATGTGGGGCTCAATCCCAGGACTCCCTGGGATCATGACCTGAGCCGAAGGCAGATGCTTCGGATGACTGAGCCACCCAGGCACCCGAGGGAACAGGAATCTTAAGCACATTCAGATGTGTTCACGGAGTTGACTGGTAAACCAGACAGAAAGGAGAACATGGAGGGCTATGTCAGAAAGAAAGCGCCAGAGCCTTGCGATCACTGTGAAGAGTGGTTCTAAGAAAAGCATGAAGCTGGTCTGCCTACCATGGAAACACCGCACTCTTGGGTCATCTTTGCTGTCTGAGAAGGAGAGACCAGTCCTCAGTAAGATAACAGAAATACAACTATCCTAGTGTGGAAAACCCTTTCCAAAGAGGTGGTTAAAAAGTGTAAAGAAACTTTCCTTGGGTTCAAGCGGAGAGAAGAGCCCCCATGTTGGTTAGGGAACGTCGGGAACAGCATTGGCTTGTTGGCGCGGACTCAGAGGCAAAAGGAGCAGCGGTTGTGGAAAGTACAAACATCTGGTCCTCATGTGAGTTCCTCCCCCTCCCTACCCAAGCTTCTAAAGAGTAATGTGGCAAGAGAAACCCCAGAAGTGTTTCGTCAAGAAGGGTAAAGTTCTGAACATTAAGATTTGTGAATGGTAGAAATGTCTAACTGCTGGTAGATGAAGCTTGCACATCTATGGGTTAAAAAGGAAAGAGTCAAAGGTTAATAGTGTCCTTAATAAAAGATACTCAACACTAAAGCAAAGAAAGGACTGCCTTTCCAATAGAAAAAAAAATGTCAATGGATAGCAACAGATCATTTCCTAGTGAATGAAGGAAACTAATGTCACCCCAATACATGCCTCTTTGACATAAAAATTATTTTGAGTTGAAGGCAATTAAACAGTAAATGCAGAAAAAGCTCCCCCTTTTCTGCTTAATGGCAGGATATAAATCCTTCTTTTTTTGGAGATAAACTCTTGTTAGTCCAGAGAAGGCACCAAAAGAAACTGCAAAC
This sequence comes from Spilogale gracilis, assembly GCA_004023965.1. Taxonomy (NCBI): domain Eukaryota; kingdom Metazoa; phylum Chordata; class Mammalia; order Carnivora; family Mephitidae; genus Spilogale; species Spilogale gracilis. Next base: position 46,635 of record PITA01013142.1, read on the forward strand.
AACCCTTGGTTAAATCAACCCTTATCTTCTAGTTACCTCCTCACGATTTACTCCCCCAAGGACAAAACCCTTTCCCTTGTAAATTCCTCGCAAGTTTATTGTTTATAAGATTTCTTGTTCTCGTCACTTATTTGGGCTTTAACTGTGTGTGTGTGTGTGTGTGTGTGTGTGTGTGTGTGTGTGTGTGAAGGCTCCTATGTGCATGTAAAATTTCAGTAAAATTTGTATGCTTTTCTCCTCTTTATTTGTCTCTGCCAATTTCATTTTCATGCCCTAGGGACATGAAGAGGTTGGAGGAAAACTTTTTCCTGCCCAACATGAAGCATTAAGACTTATAAATGCACATGTACAAATATTCAATATAAAAATGAAAGGAGAAATAAAAATTAAAATGATAAAAAGCATTAAATTATCAACTGACTCAATATTTGAAATATGTTAAACACGACAAGGTAGAGGAGAGAAGACCCAGAAATTCTAGCAGGATTAAGCCACACAAGCTGTCCAAGAAGAGATTTGACAATAAATATCCAGCATTTAAAAATGCTCATATTCTTTGACTTAGTAATTTCACTTTTAGGACTCAATATAAGGAAATCACTAGAGAGGGAAGAAACATTTACAAATATACTTACTGCAGCACTTTTATAATAAAAACATTGAAAACCTAAATAGGAAATGGCTAAATAATTAAGATAATATGTGTTATACAATCATCAAAATAATGCTTTAGGGTAATTCTAGTTACATGGAGAATATTTAATATCATGTACAATAGAAGGAGAAAAAAAATGCGAAACTGTATATATAGTGAGATTGCCTAAAAAACATAAAATCACCAAACTGTAACTCAGACATTGCCCAGGCCCTGGCAATCATTTTATGGATGAAGAAATTAAGGTTCAAAAAAGAAATGAAGGATGGGAAAAGATAAATGACTATCCCCCAAAGTCACGGGTAATTCGGAGCAGACTGGGACTGGAATTTTATGCCCTCCACTCCTCATTCATAGTTCATGGAATTTGCTCACATGAAGTTCCTGACTGGTGGCGTATGATTCCGGGGGTTTCCAGTTTCTCACCTGCATTATCACATCTCTCTCTCTGTGTCCCTTTCATTGACATTTTGCTTATCAGCCAGTTATGACTCAAAGTTAAACTGCCTTGATCTCCAAATCCACATCTTCCTGGAAAAAGTGAATCCTTTTTTAACTACTTTGCATCATCTCTTCTCTAAATTATTCCATTTTTCTTATCTGTGCCATATGATTAACACTTTGGGAAATATGCATTCCTAAGGGAAATGCCTCTAAGTCTTCTCAGAATTACAAGTTTGAAAATACCGCTATTACATATCCTTTCCTCTATAAAATGCGATAAAGTATAACTTAAAATTTTAAGTGACCCCCTCAGACAATTAATGATTCCATAAATTTAGTACTAAAGTCTTTTATATAGCTATTAAAATAAATTCTGGTAGAAGCAATTGCTGAAGTAGTTTCACAGATTGCTTACTCTTGTTTCTCTGTAAAGTACATTGTAGTTCTGAGTTGGACTCACCATTAGACTTCTTCACATTATTTTCTGTCTGAGAAATATAGGCTTTGGAACCTCCTCACTTTCATCTCAAAGTTGTTGACTTCCTTTCGAGGTCATTTTTTCAAAATATGTAAATGTGTGGTTTTAGTTTTGCTTTTTAAATTCCATTATGAGCAGTAGTGAATAGACAGTGCTAAGTAGAGAACAGGGTTGAGTCAAGATTCAGACACCTGGATGCCGACCAAGTTCACCTGGTAAGAGACTTGCCATCTTAGCCTATTCCAGAACATTAAATTCAAATTCGTGAGCTCTGTTAAGTTGCTAATTACTACTACATGTTCCTAAATAATTATAATTTAAGTTATTCTTGAATGCCAAGAATCTATTCTACTGTTTTATTTTCTTATGGTTTCTTATTCCCAGTTAGACACATTATAATCTACTTGTATTATACTTTGCCTCGCTTATCCCCCTTCCAATTAGTGTGGGTAGATATTTTTGTTTCTAACCCCATCCCTAGCATGAAATAGTTGCTCTGACTTACTTACCCTTTGGCTGTGTGACACACCTCTGCAAATAAAGTTGGTTCAAATAGTTAATGGGACAGAAAGGAAAGACTACAGTCCATGTTCTTGGGACACCCTTAGGCCAAACACAAGCACACCTTTGATTCCCTACATTATCACCAAGTGAATGCTTTGTTCTATGCTAAGAGATTAAAATACACCATGATCGGCACACCTGGGTGGCTCAGTCATTAAGCGTCTGCCTTCAACTCAAGTCATGATCCCCGTATCCCGGGATGGAGCCCCACATCGGGTTCCTGCTCAGCGGGAAGCCTGCTTCTCCCTCTCTCACTCTACCTGCTTGTGTTCCCTCTTAAGCTGTGTTTCTCTCTGTCAAATAAATAAATAAAATCTTTAAAAAAAACACACCATGATCTATCAGGTCTTTTCACCAATGAAAACAGAATGAGAAGAATGCTGTTTAGCATCGTGAATGAAAGGGGGAAATTGCATTGCTACTGTATAGTGGAGGCATCAAATTCCATGGTCCCTTGCACAAAATAAAGAACAGCTGAACACTCTAATAGTCATGTTCTTCCCGTCTTCCCCAGCAAATACCACTTCACCTCAGATATATTAGACAGGTATGTCAAACATAGTCTGCTTCATCATGCTGACGACTGTGAAAAGATCTAACTTGTGGTCCAATGAACCAGAAACCCAGACTCCTACCTAACCTGTGACAAAGAGATGGGATCTGTCCATAGCTACTTCCATATTTGGAGTTTTGAACAAGTTAATTATTTTGATTCAGGTTTACCCTTGACTGTATTTCTGGTATGAATTTGGTTAGATTAAAGAAATATTTTTTTCAATGATCATCATAAAACTTAGCAACTGTTAACTCTTCCAGTTCAGTAAATAAATCTCAATTAGATTTACATGATAAATACTAGCATGTTTTACTGCCATTCCTACGTGCAGTTATAACTGTGTCTCACAATTTTACCTCCTAAATACACACCCATCCACTCTTCTCTGCTTCTACCAGTATTATTCATTATCACACTGCCATATTCTCTGTTGAAGATTTTGATCATCATTTTCTATTCCAGGGCCCCACCAACCTCTTCATAGTTTCTCTGTGGTTGTTGTTGTTGTTGTTGTTGTTTTTTTTGGTATGTTTGCCTTCTCTGAACAACTATCTACTCCACTAAACTCATCTTTTAAAAGAATGAACAGATTTTGCCAGATGCTATGGAGGAAGGAAAAGAAGATCCACAATTTCAGCTGGTTTTTTTTAATTTATCAAAATAAAATCAATATACAAGAGGTTAATCCTTATTGCCAACCATACCCTCACCGAGGAACTTGTGTCTTAAAAAGATATGTGTGTATAGAGGGGTTAATCTAATTCCAGCTACAGACATCAAGCCCTGGATGGCAAATGATGTATTATAGGGTTAGATTTTCCTCATGATGCATCTTGGACTTTGGGGCTATTTCCCTGTTCTGCTCACACTCTCCGGAGTTGAGACCTTCCAGATAACCTGGACCCACATCCCACACTCCACTCCTTCCCATGTCCGAGGGGATAGTGGCATCTTCAAAACATCACTATTTCCTAATCCGACTTCTTAGGAGAGCTATCCTCTCTGCAGGCTGCAAAGCGCTGCAACTTATGTATGGTGACTAGCCTCATCCCATGCGCTTTGCCTTGCCCTTCTCTCCATCTCCAGCTCTGTTCTTTCCTCCTTATTCTGAAGATCTTCCCTTACATCATCATGTGATTTCCAAATGAGAGTGGTGGAAGCAATTGGGATAGTAATATAAGGCCATTAAAGATGCTTCATTAGCATCGAGTGCCCCTTTGTAATGAACCTTATGGCCCTGAAGGAGGAAGGAGGTTTAACTTCTCTGCAGGGAAGAGTCTCAGATACTGCAGATTTCACTGCCTGAGATGCAAGTGGCAGCTTTCAACAAATCAGTCTGTAGGGCAGTGTTGCTTAACGGTGAGGTAGAGGAAGAAAAACCTTACCTCCACACGAGTGGCTGGGCCAGATAAATTGGCCAAAAAAAAAAAAAGATGAAAAAGAGAAAAGCATACACAATAAAAACTGAAGTTTTACATGTATAAGGGAGGCTTCACAAGACAATGAAGACCCCAAAAAGTGACTAGAGCAGAATCTTTTATTATCTTTTGGACAACAAAAAAATGCATCTGTAGAGAATTGACAAGATAAAGAAGTTTAGGCTAGGGGTAATAAATAGTGAAATAAATCATGAGTTCCCTGTTTCTGGTGATAAGAACGTCTTCTTGGGTGCCTGGGTGGCTCAGCCGGTTAAAGCCTCCGCCTTCCGCTCAGGTCATGATCTCAGGGTCCTGGGATTGAGGCCCACATCGGGCTCTCTGCTCAGCAGGGAGCCTGCTTCCTCCTCTCTCTCTGCCTGCCTCTCTGCCTACTTGTGATCTCTCTCCTGTCAAATAAATAAATAAAATCTTTAAAAAAAAAAAAGAAAAAAAAGAATGTCTTCTTTCCTCCAGGTACAGGAAGATACCTTTCACATAGGAGTTTTATGATCTGTTTCTTGGAATAACGGCAAGGGGCAAAGGAGATCAGAGTGACCTTCTTGCTTCTGCCACTTCTAAAAGATTACTTAAGATAATTAGTATTTTGAGGGAGCATGTCCTGAAGCCTATTAGGGAGAACACTGACTCTGGAGTCTGCTAGACGATAGACGGGCTTTCAGTTGAAATCACCACTTGTTAGCTTAGAAAACACGGACAAATCACTCAACTTCTCTGGATCTTGGATTTTTAAGCTCTATAGTTGTGATGATTTAGTGAGACAATCTACACAAAGTATTTAACAGGGGACCCTATGTTCAGTGAAGGACAGCTATTATTATTGAGTGTTCAAAGAGGTATCCCACTGAGGGCTTAATACTTTCATTTACAAACTGCCTTCTCCCTTCTCCGTAGAAATCTTGACCCTCATGCAATCTATTAGCGAGACAGGGTAGATATTTTATCTCCCAGGAGCCTGGGGGCTGGGGGGAGGTCTGTTTGTTGGGGGTTTTGGTGGGTTTTTTTTGTTCTGTTTGGTTTTGGTTTTGGTTTTTGGTTTTTTGTTCTTTCGCTTGGTTTGGTTTTCTGTTTTTTCCCCAGATTTGACAAGTAGCAAAAGCGAGAGTTAAAGCCATCCCTTCAGGGTCCAGGGCACTTGCCCCTGGCTACAGAGGACCTCTTGAGTCTCCAGAGGAGGCACCACCCTCTGCAGAGGCCAGTGCATTTCCCCGGTGCATAAACAATGCGTGGTGGTAGTTTTCAGCGGTGTTTTATTCCATCTACTTGAGTCGGCCAGGCAGTATTCAGCTAAGAAGTCAGCTTGTTTAATTCTAGGAGCAGGTGATTTCTATTAGAGCACAAGGGGCAGATCGCCATTAGGCAGAAATGTGTGTTATTCAAACGGGGAACTCTGAGCAAACAGGGAAGCAGAGCTGGCTCATTATCCCCAACTCCGCCCTCAAAAGAAAGGTCAGTGACAGTGACGCGATTGTCTGGGTATTGTTCAGCCAGGCTGAGGTCCAGGCTCTGCACTCCTCCACTACCCTCTGTGGCCTCACTCCAGAAGGGAGAGGCATTTGCGACAGTAGGGTAAGGGAGACTGACAGCCAGTTAGTGACAGGGTTAGAAAGAAGAGTCTAGAAATCAAAAGGACTCCCAGGAGCTTTTTCCCAGCTGCAGAAGGGACTGAAAGAACTCAGAGCCAAAGAAGAGAATATTCTGGACCATCTTTTCCATGGCACCACTGCATTTCTGGAGGAAACTACTTAAATTTCTCTTATCTCTCTCTGCTTCCTTTTGCACCCTCACGTTAAGTGGGAAACATTGTTAAGATTCTCTTGCCAATTTCTTTTTTTTTTCTTGCCAATTTCTTGATCTCTGCAGTGAACCTTGACTGCCTATAACTGAGATCACTCTTGTAAGGTGGTCTTTGCAACAAGAAAAGCCCATTCTGAAGAAGATATTTTGAGTGGAGTTGCAATAAAATGGATTATTTTCATTCTTTCTTTAAGCCAGCTAACCCAAAGATCATGTTTCGGGGCAAGGATTAACTTTCGCAAATACGAGTTACAGTTTTCTGACATTTGAAAATCCAGAGAGGACTTTTCGGCATCCTGAAGAACCTTTTCCAGATTAATGAGATTCATGTGCATACACCTATATATCTCTCCTCCCAACTACGTCGGGATGAGCCACAGTATCTGCAAAGGAGAGTCAGGCTTCTCCTTGATCTTGTGTTCATCTAGAACTCCATACCTCCTCTTACTGTGAGCAGGAACAGCAAAAGTGTAATTTCTGAAGGGTTTATTTGGATGTATTCCAGGGCAGAGAAGCCTAGCTTTCCCTTGAAAAAACAAAAACAAAACAAAAAAACAGAACAAAAACCAAGAAAAACACAACACAACCCTTCAGGACAAAAGTCAGTCAATGTTGCCCCCTAGTGGCAAGATTTTCAAAGAGCAGCTGTTGTTGAGTAATTGCAGACACCTGAAAGCAAGGGCTGGCCCCTGGGCACTCCTGAGTATGGGAAAGTGTAAAGGAGGAGCGGATGCTCTTACTTGCCAGTGGATGGTCATCCCAGGGAACTTGAGTTTCTCAACTAGCAGGTGAATTCTTACAGCCAAATTACTACACTTTCTCCTTTCACTATCGCTCCTGGCCAGAAAGTATTTGATTTTTATTTCTTTTAGAGCATTTTTATTTTTCACACCATCAGTTCAATGCTTATTAGAAGTGAAATTAAAAGTTATTTTTAAATATTCAGGAAGCCCAAAGATTTTACCAAGCAAGCTTATCATTAGACCTTGATTACTACTCAACTTCATTGACTTTTATCTTTTTTTTTTCTCCAAAATGTTATGCATTTGGATGGGTTTAATTAGTGCTGCTTTTGCAAACTGAAAAATAAATTCCTCTGTCCAGGTCTCAGTTTCCTCATTAAAATATAAAATAATAAAATAAAATAATAAAATAATAAAATAAAATATAATATATAATATATAAAATAATATAATATATAAAAATATAATATAATATAATATAATATAATATATAATATATAATATAATGTAAATAACAAATAAAATAAAATATAAAATAAAAATAAAAATTGGCCTCCACCAGCTTGGGAAATCATCACACAGAATGTATGTATACAAACCCATCATATACAAAAATCTTTTTAAAAAATCAGGCTTTCAAAAAAAAATTCAAGTTTTCTACTGTTTACTGACCATATTCTACTGGGAAGGTTATTGGCCTAAAATGCTTTCCACTGTTTTTTTATTATTAGGGGCTGTACTAAGTCATTCCTCTCAAGTAGATTTACTAATTAACTCTTAAAAAGGAACTACCAAATGAAACAAAATGGGACCAGGGAGGAGACAAACCATAAGAGACTCTTAATCTCGGGAAATAAACTGAGGACTGCTGGGTATGGGGGGTGAGAGGGCAGGGGTGGGTGGCTGGGGGGTGGACATTGGGGACGGTATGTGCTACGGTGAGTGCTGTGAACTGTGTAAGACTGATGATTCGCAGACTTGTACCCCTGAAGCAAATAACACATTGTACATTAACTTAAAAAAAAATGAACTACCAAAAAAAAGAAAAAAAAGAAAGAAATGAGTAGGACTTAGCTTTAATGCTCAGTAATTCTTGCGCCTCAGTTCTTATTACATACTGTTTGCATATTATATTCCAAAGAGCCTTACTTCAAGGACATCTTGAAAAAAGAAAATAAATGTATTAATGCAACAGTTACTTTCACACTGTACCAACGGCATTGCTTACAGAGGCAGTTTTTAGATAAATGCAATTAAAATCACAATACTGATGAAGAAAATCAGAAATGCCAATAAAGAGGGCAAATTTATCCTTTGCTGGGATAAATAATAGAGCTAGTGAATATGCAAAGCTGTCTTCGAAAGTGTTAACTAGTTTCAGAGAACTTCATTTGCCTAGTGTATGTGCCTTGTATCATTCGTTGGGATTTTCTTTAAAATATGTAGATTAAAATGCTTTTGTATTTTAGAATCTTATTTTGTATCTGTAGGGTTTTAGGTTCTCCTCTGATAATAACTGGGAAACTGCTGGGCTCCTCTCAAATCAAAGGCAGAGCAGGAAGCCAGTCCATCCTTTCACCTCCTGCCAAAGCTCCCAAGGACACACCGGGGACTGGAGAGGAGTGTCTGGGTGAATGTGCAGATTCAATGGAAGCTGATACAGAAGAGATGGCATTCATCTCCTATGCCATTGGTGAAAACTCCTTTTTTCAATCTAATCTTCAAGTTGGATACAATTGCCCAGAGACTCAAAGGAACACACAGTTCATTTTAATTGTGACTGTGGAAACACACTCACAGGGAATCAGCTGCTGGGACAATGCTTGGTGATTCACCTTAACCTTTTCAGTGGTAGACCAATAATTCCAAACAGGAGCAGCAGAGAAGATGGGCGAGGGGCTGACATAATGATAACTGCATTGAGACCATGGCCAGAGTCTCCGGTTGGAGCTGCCCACAGTGAGCTTCACTTGTGTTGCTCTCATGCTGCTGGGGGGCATTAAGCATTCCGGTGAAATCACCAGCCTGATGTTCAGTTGGCTTGATTGCTCAAGAGACTGATTGCATTATTCATTCTCAAGAAAAGGTTTTTTTGGACTCTCAAGGATCCATAGAGATTATACTTAAAAAAGAGAGAGAGAAGAACGAAAGAAAGAAAGAAAGAAAGAAAGAAAGAAAGAAAGAAAGAAAGAAAGGGAAGGAGGAGGAAGGAAGGAAAGAAGAAAGAAAGAAAGAAAGAAAGAAAGAAAGAAAGAAAGAAAGAAAGAAAGAAAGAGAATCCACAAAAACTCCAGTTATCAACCGTTTACTTCATCCTTCTATTCTTTCAAAAATGGGCAGAGTCAGAGGATAAACAGAGCGGGAACAGAAAACGGGTTTTGGTGAGATTGTTTACAAGCCCTGTATTTTATGTGATTGGGTGTCCCTCTCTCCATTCTTAACTTTCTGTTTTCATTTTTTTTCCTTTTTACTTCTCTTCCAGAAGGATTCTCCATCTTCTGGAAAACCACCTCAAACAAAATTAGCAGCTTGCTAATCCCCTGTGAAATACTCCCATCTACTGGCCAAATGGAGAAGGCTCATGTCTTAACTTTCTTTAATACTTGTACCCACCATTTAAGATCACCCTCCAAATCCTGCACTAATTAGGAATCACAAATGAGAAAATTAAAAAGATTGAGGAAATTCTTCGTTTTGGACCTAGCAATCCACCCACATATTTTATATACATATGGACTTAAGTAGGCAGTTTGCAAATACTGGAAATGAAGCATAACTCTGCAGTACCACAGAGAGCAAATTAGGGAGAGAAGGAATGGGAGACTGGACAGAGAACCAAAGAGATGGTGTCCCTGACAAACCAGTTGGCATATTTCTAATCAGACCCCATGGGGAAAGACAGTCGGGATGCACAGATGGAATCAGAGACTGTAACCAACAGAACCATATTTCCTCTATGAAGAAAATTCCATGAGATCCAAGAAGAAATCAAATCGGGTTCCAAGTTAACAAAGGGGTATGCGAATAGTATGTATATGTTGAGTGGTGCAGAGTGTGTGTGTGTGTGTGTGTGTGTGTGTGTGTGTGTGTACGTGCGTGCGTGCGTAGTGGAAAGGGCATATGATTTGGGTCAAAGTGTTAACATCTTTGCTAACAGGTTCAAATTTGATAACTTTTTTCAGAGATGCTGAGTTATTTTATCAGTAAAAGCCACTCAGAAATGGTGCTTCTTCCTTCTTGTTCATGTTTTTAATGAATTCATCTGGTGAATGAGGTTAGACCCCGGTATGTGGAAAAGAGTTTACAATCTACAGAGAAATAACCTAGGATTATAGAATCAAAGATTCATGTTCCAAAGCTGGTAAGAATCACAAATACCAATAGGAGCTTCCTCATTTTACTAATGAAAAAAATGAAGATGGGGCAGCCTAAGAAACTTATCCAAAGGCTTATGCTTCAGAAGTAAACCAACAAATCTGAAGAAAAGAAAGAAAGAGAACTCAAGTTTCTGTATGGATTTTAACTACGATTACCTCATTGATGAGATCAGCCTACCCGGAGCTATGGGCTTCTAAACACAAACCCACAGTCGCACCCAAACTGTGTAGACAGACATTCAGTTGAGTTGAAATGGCCTCCACAGTGGAACACTGTGGTGTGGTCTCTCCACGTAGAATACAAAGGGAACAGCAGAGTGAGTTAAAAAGAGCAGTGAAGTTTTTAAAGGGTGGGATCATGGCTCTAAAGAGGATACGTATTAAATCATATTCCCTCGACACTAATCTTTCTCCAAACGTAGTTAATTTACTATTTCTTCTTTTTCATGACACTTAAGGAGTTAAACCAGAAGTAGAAAGGAAATCTTCAGAAGGTGAAAGGTGAAAAATTGTTGACTAAAATAGCTTCAGGCAAAGGCCTTGAGAGACTGGGCTACAATCTGTAAGTAAACTTTCCCAAGCCACAGATACACGAAATGGACAAGAAGATGCTTACCCCAGCAAGCTGATGCACTTTCCTTAGCATGTGAATGTTCTGCGGAGGTGAAGCCATCTTCAACCTCGACTTTAGACTTGGTTCTGACCTTGACTAGCTACACGAACTGAAGAGTAGTGCTTCTTGGCCAGTGTCTGATAGGTGGTGAGGATGTTCATCGGGGTATGAAATGAACGTCTTCTTTTTTTAATTTTTTATTACATTATTTTATTTTTTCAGTGTTCCAAGATTCATTGTCTCTCTCCCACATCCAGTGCCCCATGCAATACGTGCCCTCTTCTTAGAGAAACGGGAGGAGGTAGAGTTATGCCATTCAGTGTGATGGATGGATTTAGACCCTTAAAAGATAACATCACAATATGATTATTTTCAGAAGCATCACACACACACACACACACACACACACACACACACACACGTTCATAATCATAAGTGCTGCTGAATACACTTAAAAAAATGGAGTTTTTACTTACCTTTGTCAAATAAGGTACATTTGTTGAAAGCGAAATTTTTAAGACAAAACATTTACTCATTCTCATTATAAAGTACAATTTTTTCAGAGTATTTGAATGCCCAGAGGTAAATTACAGAGATGTATACAAAGTGAAACTATTTTCTAATCAAATCACTGACATGTTAAAAAATTCATCTGAGTGGGGGCAAAAATGTTCTTCATCACATCGTCTTCATTTCTTAGATGGAGTTTTTGTTTTTGTTTTTGTTTTAAGATTTTATTTACTTATTTGCCAGACAGAGAGAGAAGGAGAGGGAGAGCACATGCAGTGGGTTGGCAGAGAGAAGCAGACTCCCCGCTGGGCAGGAAGCCCAATGTGGGACTCCATCCCAGGACCCCTGAGCCAAAGGCAGATGCTTAACTGGCTGAGCCACCCAGGCGCCCCCCTTAGATGGAGTTGTAAAGACAGAGCAGTGAATGGTCCCGAGAACCACCCAGAAGTGGTTCCAGCCAGCTGGAAAAGCTAGGTAGCTTTGACCAGTCCTCCCCCTCGTCTCCCTCATGCAGGGGAGCAGACGTGACAGCCTGGATGTCACTCCCCCTCACCCCCCTCGTCCCCACCAGCCAAAACATCCCACCTGCAGTGGTATCTTCGAAAGTCAGGGTGATCCCTCTACAACTGGGATTCAGTCACTTAACGCCCTTCTCTGAAAGCCTTCGAGTATCTCCTCTTGTTCTTGGGATGAAGTTTTGTTGGTCTGTTTGTATTTTTTTATCCTAAACTGGAACACAAGGCCTTGCATGACCTGGTCCCCTTCATACGCAACCAGATCCCTCACTGGGGAATCTGGGCAGGGTAGCACGTCACGCTTCAGCCCTCGGTTTCACACATGAGGTGCTCCAGACTCCTGGCCTCCTCACCTCGAGTAGGTCCCTCCTTCACCACCTGCTTTTTTCCCTCAAGCGTTTTTCCCAGTTTCTACAAACATCTTCCTCAGTTAACTATATCCCCTGAGAGGCAATAAACTCAGCTTCTT
>PITA01013143.1:0-58753 GCA_004023965.1 Spilogale gracilis
CCTCCGTCAGAAAGGATGAATACCCAACTTTTGTAGCAACATGGACTGGACTGAAAGAGATTATGCTGAGTGAAATAAGCCAAGAAGAGAAAGTCAAGTATCGCATGGTCTCACTTACTTGCGGTGCATGAGGGGCAAACTGGAGGACAGTGGCAGAAGGAAAGCAAATGGGAACTAGGGTAATCTAGGGAGGGAAATGCAACAACAGAGATTTTGAACACAGAAACAAACTGAGGGACTTGGAGGGAGGGGGGTGGAGGGATGGGAGAGCCTGGTGGTGGGTACTGGGGACACCTAAAGCGTGGAGCACTGGGTGTGGGGAATGGGGAATGAATCTTGAAACACTGGAAAAAAAAATTTTAGTAACAATAAAAAAAAAAAAAAAATTAAAAATAAATAAATAAATAAATAAATAATTAGAATGTATTTTATAAATTCTCAGAGGACTCTGTGATACAACTATGATATTTACATATGAAAGGCAAACAAAACCAAAATGAGTGATTATGACTTGTTAAGTAACAAGAACATTCTCTTCACTGTTTTTGTATGCTGATGAACAGAAACATTTGTAACCTTGGGTCACCAAGCCTCTACGTTCTCTAATCCTAAACTTCTGGGCAATTCAAGTGATGACAGAGCTGGACACAAATTCATACTTTCCCATCTCCACACCACCTCAAATTTCTCAGAGCTTCACTCATGCTCTTTCCTGCATCTGAGAGGAGGGATGTTATGCCTTGGACCTGTCCATTTCCACAGCACGGCTCAAGCTCATGCTTCCTTCCTCACCCCCACCCCCACCTGCCCTTCTCTTCACCTTATCTGTCGTAACACACTTAGACTGCTATGGTCCCTTCCTACCTGGTCTTGCTTGCTAGAAAGTTCTTCCCCACCCATCAAATCATTCAAAAAGTATTTATCAAGTAACTTGCATGTGGCAGGGCCTACGCTAGGCAATGGGGAATGCAGCAACAAACAGGACAGAGAAAGGCCTCATTCTAACACAGCTTGCATTCTAGTGGGGAAGACTGAGCAGAAACCAGGAAAGTGTTGGCTAGTGAAGAGTGTTACAGAGAAAACAACTAGGACAATGGAGCACAGCTCCCAGGGATTAGACTCAATGACATTTCAGAGAAAGGAGTCAGTGAAGGTCTCTCTGAGGAGGGTGGCACTGAACCTGAGATGACTAAAGGGAAACAGCGGTGGAGGTCAAATACTTCAGGCAGAGGGGCAGCGAGTACAAAGTCCTGAAGCAGAAACAAAATCCTGGAGCATTAGTTCTTGAGGAATGGAAAGAAGGCAAATTTGACCCAACGCCAGGAATGTCAGAACAGGGGGAGGAGCAGAGGTAGAGTGAGAGAGACCAGGACCCAGTAAGGCCAGGGCCTGACCCCACTGGACCTCACAGGCACTTGGGTTTTATTCTAATTGTAATGAGCAACCCCTGCAGAGTTCCAAAAGGTGGAGTGAGAGGCTCAGATACAGATTTTTAAGGGCTCGCTCTGGCTGCTCTGAGAACAGACTGCAGCAGACATGAGGAAGCAGACTGCAGCCAGGGCACGATGCTGACCGTCTAGGCTAGAGACCTGCAGAGCGTGGCCAGTACTGGTGCAAGGGGAGGTGAGCTGGGGACATACTACATAAGACCACCAGGCCAAGCTTCTTAAAGCACCACTCATGCTCCAAGGCTGCCGGTGACCCTCCACTCCCAGCAAGGCACAAAAGACTTCAGACAGACTCTAACCCTGACTCTTAACGGATGCTGCTGTCGCTCTGGGTAAGATGAATCGAGCCTAAGACTCCTCAGGGTTCTCCCTCCAAGGAGCACTGTAAGGACCAAACAACAGAAATGTGGTTTGAAAAGCTTGAAGCATAAACACATGTAAACCACTCTTATGACTGAACAAGATTCTAACATCTCACGGTAGAACGCTAAACCCTTCCGTCTTTCCAAGGTCTTCTCTCCGGCTCAACAACCAGTCATCTCTCAAACACATGGAGTCTGCTCCTCCTGCTTCCTAAAACTGGAATTCTGTTTTTCACAGTTCCTCCTATTTAAATCCTGCTGGCTCAAGGTTACATACCAAGTACTAACTATCTTAAGAAGTTTTGCAGATTAATCTAAATACAAGTGGCACATATACCAATAATTGCTCTCCGCCACAGATTATGGAAGACGGCTTTTAAGCCCAAAGTCCTGAATTTAAATCAACCCCTCACCCACCTATTAGCTCTATAATTCTGGTCATGACACTTATTCCCTGTAAGTCTTAATTTCTCTACATGTAGGATCTAAATGCCACCTGTCCTCATAGGTCTGTTTTGTGGTTCAAAGAATTTACAGAAGTATGCATGTTTTGTAAACTACTATTTAATAACTGTAGAATTTTAATGTCAAAGGAATGTCTGACACCATGACTAATTCAAACTCCTTACTTTCTAAAACAATATTATCTCCCTATTTTAAAAAGTTTATTACTTTTTATCCTTCATGAGACAAGATTTAGCACATATGATCTAAACAGATGTCATAAAAATTGTCTAGACAAACCTACCAAAATTTCCCTTAATTCCCTTTAAAGCTCAAAGTGTACTTCAAAATAAGTGACAGAAATTTCACTTCAGTGATGCCATTTCATATACAACACATAAAATATATGAGGTCCTTTGGAAAGACAAGCTGGATTTCACTGCTTTCATACCAGACACACAGTGTTCAATTAAAACCCAAACCATCGGGCCACAGGCTCCCATAGCACCCCGCCCTCACAGCCTAACGACAGCATGTGATGTCCGCTCCCCACCAGACAGCAAGCTCCAACCATACAGAGCCTGTGCCCACAGTTACATCTGCCCTGTGTTCCCAGAACTAGCACCTAACTCAGTGCCTAATGTACAGAAGATGTTTAAAAAAGATTTATTAGGGGGTGCCTGGGTGGCTCAGTCAGTTAAGCATGCAACTCTTGATTTCAGCTCAGGTCATCTCAGGGTTGTGAGAATGACCCCCACACTGGGTTCCACACTGGGTGTGGAACCTATTGGGGATGTTTTCCCTCTCCCTCAGCCACCCTGAAAGTCTTAAAAAAAATTTACTAAATATTATCCAGACCAAAATGACAAGATCATGTGTTCATCACACTACTCTAAGATCCAGTGTCCACTCTGCAAAGTATTCACATTTCCAACGGAATTGTCGACATATAGGTATGCCCGAACTTCAGCACACTATCGGCACATGGAGACAAAATGAAGCAAGGTTTGCTCAGGACCTTGATGTAGGGGTGGTTCTTGCATGTTGTTCCCCACTGTCTGGCACAGCGCTCCTCCTTCCTGTGCTCAAAAAACTCCGGATTGCGAAGAATAGCCACACGGCGGCCCTCGTACATCAGAGCAAATGCCGTACAGCTGTCCAGCCTCTCTTTATCTTCATGAGTAGCCGGCAGAACTATAGGCACTGACAAGTTAATGACACCCCCTGCAGGGCACAAAAGAACAGAAAGCACACAGCTTGGATTACTCAACAGGCTTCACATCCACCTTTCACTCCAGCAGACACTCTTCAAGTAAGATTTATGGATCCAGTGACAGTGCCCAGCACAGAAAATCAGGAGGGAGAACAAACAATCCAGAGTTTAAAAAAATAAATAAATAAATAACCAGCAAACATTAAGAGCAGCAACACTGTATAGCAATACACTTCTCACAACAATTTATGAAACTGCCTTTGGGCAGAAAGAATGGTCATAAATCCACATTAGTAAAAGAAACCGTTTAACAAGGAAGAATCTGCTGGTGACATTTAATGTCACCCAAAATACACTGAGCACTTCCAATATACAAACAAGACAAAGAATGATGTTTTAGGGCCTTTCCAGGAAAATGAAAATGTTTCTGATAACTATATTGTGAGTGGCAAGTACACTTGAGTATACTTGGGATACTCGGGTTTCCTTGAGATAGGAAGACAAAAACACCTGAAAGGTATCTTATTTCTTGGTTCTTAATCAGAATTAAACCCATGTCAGCAATTACTGGCCAAGAAACAAAGGAAATAATCACTTTGAACAAAAATGTATGATCAGTGAGAGAAATAGCACATTCTCAGTTTCCAACCTTTCAAGCTCTAAACGTTTTCTTTTCTATACATTGTGCCCAGGTTAGAAAAAAAAATGCACTGTCAAATTCATATGTGGATCTTATTTACACACCTAGTAAAAGCATATTCTTTTGGAAATCATGGCATGCCTTATTTAGACAAAAGATGTCAACGAAGTCAATGGTAACTGCTTGGCTGCTTTAAAGTTACCACTAGGTACAGTTTAAAAGGGAAAATTAACAAGTAATTTGCACCAAGCCCAGACTAAATCACTCCTGTGGCAGTCCACAAAGACTTTACCATTGGTTCCAAAGAAGAAAAATCAAAAAGCAGTATTTAACACCTGCATTTGATAAAGTTTAAGAAAAATGACTAGGAATTAAAATTTCTAACATCGATTTCACTCCTTAGTTAAAAGAAGTCATAACAAAGAACATGGTAGCAATTTAGTAGGTCTCTGTGACACTTAAAAATATTTTCTTTAATGTAATAAATTAATCTTATGTATAGTATATGACGTTTCAGGTAGCTGAAACTGTCATTACAATATACTAAACACCAATTTCTTTGGCAATTTTTCCTTTTTTAGTGTTTTAAAAGGAAGAAGAACCATCCCTTTAACCATCTATTCTAGGACTCCTTAACTTAGACTCACTGATTCCTTCTTAGAACGCTCAAGCATGGATTTCAGCAGAGCAAAATTCAGTAGAGATGTGCACTTTTCAGAGACAGACTTATCATGGTGCTCATCTGGACACAGCATAGGAAAACTATATTTGCTTTTTAAATCCATTTTTAGCCCCAATCCCCAAGTTTTCCTTCTCTCCTTCTGCAATAAATGACATTCAGGAAAATGAAACAGGGAAAGAAAGGATCTCATAGTTTGCTTCGAGTATTCAGTACTTGATATAACTTAGTCTTAAAATGCTACCTCCATTAAAAACATCGCACCACTATTTTCTATACATGGTGATGAATTTGTGTCCTTTCTTTTCCATGCTCAATGAATTACAAAAGTAAATGGTCTTACCATCCAGAAGACAATCAAAGTGAAGGCACTGCAAATACTCCCTCTCTCTCATAAAGCCATTCAGTGGGGTTGCCCAACCTTCTGCCAAAACCTGTACCCACTGCATATCCACCTGGTAAATGAGACAGAAAAGGAAAGTTTTCTACTTCACATACTTAGGAAGAAAAGCAACAATAACCTTTAGGAGTTTAATTTTGAAAGCAATGGAAACAAATACCTCAAGAATGATTATAGATTATACAAATCTAATAAAGATTAAGGGCACTAGGAAAATGTGCATTTCTCCTAATAAATGTAAAGAACAGCAGGCTTCAAAGCATTTCTAATAAGGACAGCATCTCTTCCACTACATGGTTCTCAAGCTTTAATGTGTTTTAAGAAACCCTGGGAAGGCCTTTATTAAAATAAAGATTGTTCCACCTCCAGAGACTTTATTTCAATCACTTTTCTGTGGAGCCCAAGAATTTGTACTTTTAATAGGTTCCTAGAAAATCCTAACAGTGATGGTCTGGATATTAGACTTTGATAACTACTGCCTTAAACTAAAACAAACTTTACATAAAACTATTTATCAAAACGAGTGCCTCACCAATGTCAGAGCACCCTTCATTTTACACAGACTATATGATTTCCTGATGTGCAAGACTTGGAGCATCTCCTACCATAATGTTAAGGAACTGATATCAGGACTACGTATCATTAAGATAAGCTAGATATGCCCATTTTTTAACTAGTGTGTGTGCATGTACAGTGCTTGTGTGTACAGGGCAGTGGCTCTCAGACAAGAAAAGATAAAACATTTGGCCAAGTGGTGTGCAGGAAAAGTAACCTACTATGTATTCCCCAAGTATGCTGGTCAATGTTTCACTTCACAATCAAATAGCAGGTATTCCTCCTCCTTCAAGTCACAGGAAAAATCAACTGCATAGACCAGACTGTGTCACTTACTTTCAAGCTTTCCTCTCATCAATTATTCCTAATCCTCAGACGGTGGCCATTATTTGTCTCCACCGAAATCCAATTCTAGATGGTACGTTGTTAGGAACTGAATGTCTGTGTCCCCCTCAAATTCCTCTGTCGAAGCCCTAACCCCCAATGTGACTCTATTTGGAGACGTGGCCTGTGAGGACATGATATGGTTAAGTGAAGTCAATAAGGATGGGGCTGTACTCCAACAGATCTGGTGCCCTTATAGGACGAGGAGAGACGCTGCCAGTGCTTGCTCTCTCCACTCTGTGAAGACACAGAGCGTGAGGGCTGTCAGCAAGGCAGGAAGACAGTCCCACCGGCAACTACATAAGCCAGCACCTTGATCTGACTTTCCAGAATGGTGAGAAGAGTCCTTTTTGTTGCTTAAGCCATCTGGTCTACGGTATTTGTTATGGCACCCCACGCTAATACACTACTGACTTAAGATGAATTTTTTAATTAACTTACTTTTCATCCTGCCATGCAAAGAACAAACCCTTAAAAGAGCTACTGTGGGGGCACCTGGGTGGCTCAGTTGGTTGAGCAACTGCCTTCGGCTCAGGTCATGATCCCGGAGACTGGGATCGAGCCCCACATCAGGCTGCCTGCTCCTCCCTCTCTCACTCCCCCTGCTTGTGTTCCCTCTTTGGCTGTGTTTCTCTCTGTCAAATAAATAAAATCTTTAAAAAAAAAAAAAAAAAAAAAGAGCTACTGTGTGTCTGGTCTGACTGACCCGGATTCATATTCATTCATTCTCATCTCGTATTCTCTCTCTCCCCGTGTGTGTGTGCGTTTATTCCATGCAAAGTATGTCGGTGACAACATCTGTTCCTTTGCAACAATCACCTTTCTGAGTGGCTCTCCTCCCCAGCATGTCTTAGCTTCTGGTCAGACCCAACCACACAAAGTAAATCAAGTAATTGACTCCTAATCAGGGATTTGAATAACTACTTAAAGAGGCTTTCTCTAAGCTCAGAAGTTTGTTGGTGGGCGTTGTTTTCTTTTTTTCTTTTTCACCTTACTTTAAGATTTGGTGATTCCCTGCATGTTCTGGATTTTTACTAACTAAAAGAAGGCTAGGAAATTCAACTTCTCATACAGGTTCCCAGTTCTTAATCTCGCCATTTTTTAAGTATATCTAAATGATACAGTTTAAAATTCTAATATTTCTAAATGATATTATAGTTTCCATTGTCATCATATCCACTTTAGCTGAGCAGTTTTTTTTGGAGAGGGGTTTGGGGGGGACACTCAATGATATTAGAGCTAAGACATACACAGAATTACTCTTAATAAAATAAGAAAAAAATTCAAGGTTTTGGCAAAGGATTATGAAACTTGTTTGGAAGGGAAAAAAGGTTCATTTTAATTATTATATTTATAGTATTTTCAAGCATTAAGAACCCATTCTTTCTGATAAGCCAAAAAATTTTACACAATCTCTAGTCTTTGCTATTTCAAAACAGGCAAATACTGGGGCCCCTGGGTGGCTGAGTCAGCTAAGCTTCCGACCCTTGATTCCGGTTCAGGTGACAATCTGAGAGTCGTGAGATGGAGCCCAGCATTGGGCTGCGTGCTGGACATGGAGCCTACTTGAGGATTCCCACTCTCCCACTCCTCTGACCTTCCCCCCACTTATTAAAAAAAAGTAAATATTATGACTAAAACCAAATCAAAGTCATGATATTTTGGGAATACAGTTTCACAAATTAAATGTATTCCTCATCCCTGGAAATTGTGACATAAAGTATAACCAACACCCCCCCACCACCACCACCCATGCCCTCAAACATAGTTATCAAACAAAACTTATAGATAATAACTATATGTAAGACTAAATCACTTGGTATAAAAAGCAACAAAGCACTTACTTTATTAATTTTCAATGCTGGTAATGTCTCTGCATCTGTTTTTGCCAGTTGGAGTTTATTTTCTGGCACATATAATTCTTTTACTTCGTAAGAGGCATCCACAGGTACAATATCCTATGCAACAAAAAAAGTGCAATTAAATGTTTGATTCGACAATTTAAAGTTTCTCCAAAGGGTGTCTTAATAAAGAAAATTGAACATTTCAAAATGAGACTTCAAAAACGGAGCATGAAAGAGGGCTCTGAATGCTTTGCCCCCACCCCAGTCAACTTTCTAAGGTCAGTTGGTCTACTCTCAACACATAATAAGCCACCTACAAGAAGTCCTTAAGCATCACATCCCATTACCTAGCGACAAGGAATGAATTCTGAAAATGTGCCACCTATGTCAAAAGAACAGGTGACCTCAAATAAGAGGTAACAATAAAAAGAATTTGGGAACAAACAAAATCACTCTAAATATAATCATTTTCATCTTTAACATGTAACAAAACCCTTTTATTTCAGCTTTTGTATGCGTCTTTCTCCCTGGTGTCCCTAACGCCACCTTCTCAGTCATGCCACATGGTCCTCCTGAGTACATCAGCTTTACTCCTACTTGTAGTTTCAGAAATAGCACCTTTTGGTCCCATACGAAATGCAGTGGAGCAGTTTTATGAACTCCGGGTACTCACTGACACAACAGTGGGACAGTGCTTGTATCTAAGAACACCTAAGAATGTATTTGTGATTACCACACACAGCTCCTTAGATGATCTTTACAAGGCTTGCGCGCAGTACTTGTCAGACTCCACGGGATAATTACCAAATGGGTTTAAGGGCTTCAACTTTCTTGTTAGGCCAACTCGATTAGGTCACCTTTATAAGCATACAGGTTGGCAGTGATAAGGGCTTCTCATACATGCATCTCATCCAAGCAATACTTTGTTATTCAGAATACAGTAATTCTCAAGAGAATGAGTAGATAAGCCACAGACTGGGAGAAAATACTTGCAAAAGGCACATCTGAAAAAGGACTGTTATCTAAAACACACAAAGAGCTCTTAAAACTCAAAGAAAACAAACAGCCCCATTAAAAAAAAAAAAATGGGCCAACGACCTGAACAGAACCCTTACCTAAGAAGATAAACAAATGACAAACAAGCATATAAAATGATACTCTACATCATGTCATCAGGGAAATGGCCAAAATCCAAAATAGTGACACCACCAAATGAAGGTGAGGATGTGGGGCAACAGGAACATCATTCGCTGCTGATGGGAATGCAAATGGTACAGATATTGTGGAAGACAGTCTGGCAGCTTCTTACAAAACCAAACACATGATTATCATACAATCCAGTACCTCGTAATCTACCCAAAAGAGCTGAAACCTATGTCCAAACAAAAACTTGTCCAGATATTTAAAGCTGCCTTATTCTTAATTGCCGAGACTTAGAAACAACCAAGATGTCCTTCAGTAGATGAACGGATAAACTGGTACAACCAGACAACAAATGTGCTAAAAAGGAATAAACCCATCAAGCCATGAAAGACATGGAAGAACCATAAATGCATATTACTAAATAAAAGAAGCCAATCTGAAAAGGCTTCTTTTGATTCCAACTATATGACATTCTGGAAAAGGAAAAATTATGGAGACGATAAAAAAGTGCTGGCAAGAGTTATGGATGAGGGCGGGCTGAAGGGAAATGAAGGGAAGAGGGGATTTTTAGGGCAGTGAAACAATATGATACTACAACAGTGGGTAAGTGTCATTATACATCTGTCAAAACCCACAGGAGTAGAACCTTACTGTAAACTATGAAGTCTGGGTGACAATGGGTCATAGTAGGTGTATCAACTGTAACAAATGCCCCACTCTGGTGAGGGGTGTTGAGAGGAAAGGTTGTGCTTGTAGGGGAGGGGAGCAGAGGGTACATGGGAACTCACTCTACTTCCTCAGTTTTGCTGTAAAACTAAAACTGCTCTAAAAAATAGCCCATTAAAAAAATGCAAAACAAAAGTGATTCAAAATAAGTATCAACGGACAAACCAGATTTTCAGACACACCTTGCTAGTTCCTGACTAAGTGTGGGAAGAAACTTCTAACATGTATTTGAACTTATGTTAATATCTTCAATAGAGAAGAAAAGCAGTCGGATGTGTGCATCAAAGCCAGATGATCTCACGATAGGCCTGGTGCCACGACTCAAGCAGCCCCTATGGATTCTGAAATCTAGAAAGATAGTTCCACATTTCTCTTCCAGAATGGAACAAAATAGACATCGTTCAGCATTAACTAAATCATGTGTCAAAATTAGTCTGTTCCCATTGGTAAACTCAAGGCTTCTGATCTCTCTTATGATAAACCCAAAAGTAAAGAGAGTAAACATGAAGGAAAAGAGAAAAGAATAAAATTTAAATACAGGAAAGAAACACTGCTTGCTAAATACCAAGTTTAGCTCATTGTTTGTGGTGTGCAAACACGGGTACTTTCTGGGGGTCCCCTTTGTCCCTTGAGCATCTCTCTGCTCACAGGAGGAAGAGAGTAGACAAGAGAGTGGCTACAACATAAACCATGCACAGCACAGGGCACTTCCTATACCTTCCAGACCTTCTGCAGTGAAGCTTCCAACAGCAACCCACAACCGAAAGCTATTCATTGTGTTAATGGAGCAAATACTACATGAGTGCATTCAAGACAATGGTAAAGAAAGGAAGAAAGACACCTTCCAGCAGCTGCCTCTATTTCCTCTTCCTGTAGATAAAAATACTATACAATTTTGTATTAAGAGGCAGATTATTTGCTTCCCCCCCCCGGAAGAAAATGAGCAGGGAGGGGGTGTAGGGGGTGAGGGAGAGAAATCCTAAAGCCAACTTCCTGCTGAATGCAGAATCTGATGCAGGGCTCGATCTCAGAACCCTGAGACTATGAACTGAGCCAAAACCAAGAGTCGGACGCTCAACCAACTAAATCACCCAGGCACCCTGAGACATATTATTTCTAGCAAGGCCAAGCTAAAGAGGCAAGTCTTAAATTTTGCCAACACAGTCAAAGAAGTGGTAAGTATACATACACAATTTATACATAATACTTGATTTCACTGTGTACCTGAAGAAATCACATACAGAAAAGTCCTGTTTTCTTTGTATGTCAATTTTATTTCAATAAAACTGGAAAGAAAAAAAAGACTCCTTATAATCTAGCAAAAGAAATAGCTTAAGATAGTCTATTTTGTGCAATAACAAGGAATAATTCCAGGAATGATTGTTAATACACTTATTTTAAATTACAGCAGTAAAGAGAATTTGAAATGGAGAAAAAAAAGTCATCCCACATATGGTTATCATTGTCATTTTTATATATTCCCTTCCCGTTACAGGGCACTGGTGGTTTCAGGAGTCCGTACAAAACCTATTATTTCATCAACTAGAGAATAAAAATTCCGAATCAACTTTTCCTACAAAACAATATGACATGCATTAGGAGAACTGCACGCACCCTATCTATTCAATTAGCTTCTTGGATATGTAAAGCTCTCAAAGACGTCTTGAGACATACCCACTTTTCCAGCTGCAAAATAAAGAACTGAAACCCTCCATACTTGGTGCAAATGCTAAAATGAATTTACACAAAAAGTGAGGCATTCATTAGGACTTTCATGAGGAAGAGTGTGATAAAGTTCCACAAAACAGACTTAAAATTAAATACGTTAATCACAAAACATTAGGGAAGGGACACATCTTCAAAACCAAACAAGGGCAAGAGAAAGTAAGAGTGGTCTATAGGTTGGTTATTTCTGACATTAACACCCGAGATCTGAGTTCAAACTCTACCAGTGCAACCTTGAGCAGGTCACCTCATCTCTGAACTGGTCTCCCTCTCAGCTGTTTAAAATAGATATGTATGCACATACATTACAAGTCTGTCGTGAAATTCAGTAAATTAAAATATCTGAACTTCAGGGACTAATATTAGCTGGATACTTACTACAAAACCAGCATTGTCTCGAGGGCTTCCTAGGAACGAATTCATTTAATCTTCACATAATCCTACCTAGGAAGATAGAAGTATTTTCCTTCAGCAGATCTGGAAATTAAGGCTCAGAAGAGATTAATAACTGACCCTGAATCCCTGCTGTTCTGTCTTCCAATGCACTTAACACACAATAAATACTCAATCTAGCATGCATGCCACATTCCAGGAGCTATTCTAAGCACTCTACGTATATTAACTCAGAGAATCCTCAGTACAATTCTAGGACAGGCACTACTATTACTCCTCACTGCATAAACAAGAGAACTAAAGCCAAAGAAATTAGGTATTTTTTCCCAAGGTCATGTAGTTAATTGATAAATGTTAGAGCTGGGATTCCAACTGAGTTCCCACAGCTATTCTCCTACCAAAAAAAATAAATAAATAACCATTACTGTTCTTCTTATGAAAACAAGCTGTGGCACATTTTGTCACACAAACTGTCCTTAGTTTATCTTCATGATTTTATTAAACATTCACAACTCCCGGGGTTATGGCATGTGATCTTTGTGTTTTGAAAAGTTCTAGACAAAAAGTAAAGACACTCACATTTCAATTAGGCCTAATCATTTCTAAAAAGGGTGAGTGAGTGGTTTTCAAACAACTTTTCCAAACCACATCATTGTAAATACATTGAAAACCTCCATTTCCACCATGTTGGACCCCTTAGAACTTCAAAATCCAGAATCCACAGTCAGGCAACAAAAAACAGAGGCACTCCAGAAGAGAAGGATTTCACGGACAACAACAATTCTACATCAAGTTTTCTTTGCCATTCCTGGAGCCTACAAAATTGTAAGGATAGGAGATTTTTTTTATGTTGTAGGGGTTGACTATTCTTGTCTTCCACTACATTTACCGCTGATCATCATCAACAGTTTTAGAGTGCTAGAGAAGAGCATCCAACAGACTAATCTTTTCATCTCTGTTGGATGCAACAGGGCATTTTCAGCTGGTTTCTTTCCAAAGCCGGCCTCACCAGATTCAGCTCACAAATAGTGACCGACAGCAGCAGGACCACGGCCCACTGTGATGCTCCAAGCCCATGGCTGAGGCTCTGCTGTCTCCACCCTGGAACCACCCCCCCTCCAGAACCACACTGGAGAGTACACATGCGTATGTCAATCTACTGCCTCTGAAGAGACATTCAAAGTAGGAACAGAGAACTATCATACATTTCTATACATCATCCCTTCCTTCCAACCATATGCTAAGTTAAGAAAACCAATATACAAATAATTTGTGAGCAAACCTGTATCTCCAAGAAAACCAGTCCAAACATGAAAGAATAGTATCTATACTAGGAGCTCAACCAAACTATTTTTCTAATGTTTTGTGCACTCATATAGGCCATGAACCCATTTGGGATGAATACATTTTTAGTTAATGTGCTGCTTTATATTCATAAACACAGAGGCTACAATCACTTTCCTTACAAGAAAGGGGGAGTTTTTTTCTTATTTTGAGTCAAAAATTTTTTTATTGTAAGCATTACACACAATCGTTCCCTTTTCAAAATTCATATCCAGCAGCATTTTTAAATGAATTTTAACTTTGCAACTTAAATATGAAATTCTTCCGATGCCTAACTAAAGTCAAAACTAAAGTTCAAGAGGTTGCTACTGTTTTTCTCTTCTAAAAAAGAAAATATATCAAGTGATTGTTTTTTTAATTAGCACAAACATAAGAGCATGAATGGAGAGGCATATGGAACATTTGCTGAAAGGAAGCAAGTTCTATATAGATTCTATGTGTAGAGAGAACTCTCTATCAGGAATACAAAAAGAACTTTTTAAATGTACACACAAGACAGTTTCTAGCACACTCTACTGACAAATCTTTTCAGTTCCCAAAACCACTCTTAAAAATCTAAAAGAAGCAAAACCACCTCAAAGTGAGACAAGATATCTGGACAACATAATGTCAAGTCCCTGTCACATGAGCGGTCCATTTTATTTGGAATTCATTAAGATTTCCAGAGACACAGTCAGTTATTAGAAAACAATGTGTTCTTCTTCAACTTGTACATATAAAACCTCTTATTTCACAGAATTTCCTTTAAAACAAAAAAAGACCACAAGCTAGTCCCGGAGCAAGTGTTTATATACCTAAACCCCTCATCACCAATCTTGAGAGCACCACAGTCATCCAGCATTTATGGGTGAAGGGAATAAGGGGGAGCCTTGGAGGCAGGGGTCAATATACAATCCACATGTTACCATTAATCACCTAGGTCTACAAAAAGGTAAATATTATGAATGTGTAAATATTAATTCTAAAATGTTACGTAGGTACAGTACTCAAAACTTTTTTTGCTTGACTGACCAAGCACAATCTAAGAACTACCATACACCATATCTGTAAGCTTTGTTCAAAAGAACAGTTGTTTGTTTTTATCTGGAAACCGGCAGACAGAACAAACATTCACTACCTGAAAATAGTCAAGTCCTTGTCTTCCCTTTCGAATCTTCCTAAAGAACTGTGAATATGTTAATAAACACAATGATGCCACATTCTAAGTTTTGCTTTTATGTATTTTCTGCACTTTTTTCCAGAGCCAAATCTGCTCACCAGATTTGAAGGCTAGCGTTCATTCATATTTTATGTAACTGTTAAATTTCTATTATCTAAACTACATGCATCCAAAGCATGAACACCAAACGGCATTCTGGCAAGACTTTAAAACTGAGCTGTGAAGTCAGGTTTTTATGTGCAGTATAAAATCCATTTAGAGCACTAAACCACCATTTCATAAAAAGACAAACCTTTAAATAATTTATAGTACTAGTAAATCTCGAATTCCTAGTAGATTTAAAAACAGTATTTAAAATATCACTTTAGATTAAAACCAGCAGCAAGAAGCCTTCATCCTTATGTCATAACACACCAAGTTAAAATGCAATGCCAGCAGGCCATCTAGTGACCATTCAAGGGTTCAGGAAAAAATTTAAATCCAAAAATCCTCAAGATTTGTCAGTGTCTTCTATTTTCTTGAATAAAAATATGAAAATATGCCAACTAAAGCACATTAAGAAAATGAAGATGCTCCCAACAAACACTGTGAAATTAAGTATTTCTATAAATCAACAGATTTCCTTATCCCAATCATATTACACAGGCCAGATCAAAAGAGAAGGCAATGAATGCAGAGATGACCAAGGATACATAATGTTACACTAACCAAAACACCCCTCATCCCCAAACAACCATTGTATAGAAAGAATATTAAAGAAGCAATACCTGGTAGAATTCATTTCCGAAGAGTGTCTCCAAAGCAATACTAAGCATCAGGTAGAAAAATGCCTCGGTTATCATGGATACAGCATTTCTCAAACATCTGTGTCCTCTAGAAAGCCCCAAACCAGGCTACCTTCTCTGCTCCAATAGAAGTTTCCCACAGGGGCACCTGGGTGGCTCAGTCATTGAGCTTCTGCCTTCAGCTCAGGTCATGATCCCGGAGACCTGGGATCAAGCCCCGCATCAGGCTCCCCACTCAGCGGGAGGCCTGCTTCTCCCTCTCTCCTCTCCCCAGCTTGTGTTCCCTCTCTCCGCTGTGTCTATCTCTGTCAAATACATAAGTAAAAAAAAAAAAAAAAAATTTCCACATATTACAATGGGAAATATATATTTAGTCTATGTCTCCAGTTCCTGGCGCAGAGCTCTTAAAACCCTTGGAATCTCCTGAGTGGTTAAGTGTGTGTTTGGTGTTTGGTGGGATAATGTGTGATGACTCCAGGCTACGAGGCTCCTCAAGAAAGCCCACACCATATGTAAATGAGAAGGCTGGGACTTTCGACTCGACTCCATCCACAGAACTCTGGGCTGGGGCAGAAGCTGGAGCTGAGTGCAGTCACCAATGGGCAGAGACTCAATCATGCCCCTGTGATAAAACTCCCAAAGGACAAGTTCAGGGAGCTTCTAAGTTGGTGATAGTGCCCACAGAGTGCAGAGAGGCACCATGGCTCTCCCTGCCCCAGACCCTGTCCTACAGGCCTCGTCCATTTGCCTGTTCCTGAGCTGTACCCTTTACAATAAACTGGTAATGGTAAGTAAAGTGCTTTTGTGCATTCTGGGAGTCAAACAACTGACCCAGGCTGTGGGGGTCTGGGTTGCCCATGAATGGGCAGTCAGCCAGGCCGAAATGCAGGTATCTAGGCACCCTACTTACAACGGGCATCTGAAGTAGAAGCTCAGGCTAAGCTTGAGCCCTTAGCCTGCAGTGTCCGAGGCAACTGTGGACACTTGCTGTCAGCATGGAACCCAACTGCGGAACACCAGTTAGTATTGGAGGATCAGATAATCAGTTGGAGAAAGAAAAAAAAGCCTCAGAAGTCTAACAAACGGAGCCCGAAGAGGAAATGAAATGTACTTAAAAGAAGATTTTGTTTTATATGGCTTAATAACCCAAGGCCCTCGTTTACCACTGAGATTTAGTTTTCAGGACCTAAGTAGATTAATCTATCTGGCACAATGGGCTCAGCTTTGCAAGGTAACTCGGGTAACTGACAACCTCGGCCCACTTCACGCTACACAGAACAAACATTTCACACTAACCGGAGACAGGCACGGCAGGTTCCTTCTTTACAAGGTCGACATTCCTTCCTATCCAGACACTGCTGCCTCTGAGCTGCTCTGAAGTCCTTTGAACGTATTCTAAAAATATTAACTCTTTCTAAGACCCAACAGGCTTAAGTTCTCAATCCCAACTATGCTTCGGAAAAAATGGTCAAGAAAAGACTGAGGTTCCAGAAACAGACTGGAAGGAAAGGCAGTGTAGAAGAGAGTGGGCTACAGCATCCTTCACGCTGTGTTCAAATCCAACTCTACCCGCCACGGCGCTGTCCTGGGACAGACACTGTCACCTCTCTGAGTCGTCTCCCATCAGTAAACTGAGGGTAACTAACCACTTCTCAAGAGTTTTAACACACTCAGTGTAGGAATGCTCCTGAAGCAACTACTAAAGGCCTTGCCTCTGTGGGAGTTCTTGGTTTCCATCTCTGCCCACCACACTGCCTTCCAGCACACACAATTACAGTCTTACACGTGATGCTGGTTAGTGCAAGACCTCTACTCTTCATACCCTCACTCCTCACCGTCACCCATGCACTCAATATCGTCGCCCCTTCACCTCCCCAACTAGCTTTGTGCGATTCGCTCTACTCTGAGCTCCCATAACCCACCTTTGGAAAACCTCACAAATGCCTCTGTGATGACAACGAAGGTGCACGGTATGTGTCACCCCCGGGTCACCAGTGACAGGCTGCTTTGGAAGGTGCACGCTGCACTAAGTTCCTCTGCCATCAGGGTGTGGCAGGCAAAGATTCCTTGTATCACCAACTAACCATCAGCTCCAAGCTGTCGGGTATTCGCCAGCTTACCTGCATGCCCTACGGCTCATCTGAGATGCAACTCTGTGAGAAAAACATTAAAGGAGAATAAATGCCAGAACAGAAGCAGTAGTGTATGTGTGTGTGTATGCCTCCATTCATCTGTGTTCTTAAATTCTATATCATGCTATATATAAAAGGAAAAATTTAATGAATTTGTACTGTCATTCTAGTCTATAATGATAAATAATGGTGATAAGGACCAAAAATTAAAGTCCACAAGGCAGGAATTTTTACTGTTTAATTCACTGCCACATCCCCAGTGTTTTAGAACAATACCCAGCACATAATGCACTATTTGTTAAATTAACTAACAGAATCAACCAAGTAAAACACAGAAATACATACTTTCAGTGGGAAGTGAAGTCATATCTTTTCCCCAAATGAGGGTGGTACCAAAAGAAAGCAATTACATTCCACCCCTCCTCTCTGTAAAAGACAAAAAAGAACAAAAGAAAAAGAAAGAAGAAAGAAAGAAAGAAAGAAAGAAAGAAAGAAAGAAAGAAAGAAAGAAAGAAAGAAAAGAGAAGAAAAGAAAAAGGGGTGCCTAGGTGGCTTAGTCAGTTGAGCATCTGACTCTTGATTTCACCTCAGGTCACGATCTCAGATTCGGGAAATCAAGCCCCTCATCAGGCTACACTCTGGGCACGAAGCCTGCTTGAGATTCTCTTTCCTCCTCTCCCACTGCCTCTCTTCTCTCTCTCTTTAAAAAAAAAAAAAAAAAAAAAAAAAAGCAATTGCATTAAGGAACTGTTTGAATTTCTTCTGTCACCATCGAGCTTTACGATAAAAATAATTTTTCAAAAGAAAATTTCCCCACCTTCAACTAATGTAACAAGAACACCTTCCCAGTTGTACATTTAATTACATTGCACTTTAGGTATAATGAGAACACCAGTGAAAGTAAAAACAAGAGACATATGAAAATGAATCCTAGAAAATCATAAACCTGGAATCCTAGGTATAGAATCCAGTATGTCCATGAGCAAGTTACTCAGTATCTCTGAAATACTTCAAAGGTTTATTACTCTGGGGGCACCTGAGTGGCTCAGTCGTTAAGCGTCTGCCTTCGGCTCAGGTCATAATCCCAGAGTCCTGGGATCAAGCCCTGCATTGGACTCCCTGCTCAGCCGGAAGCCTGCTTCTCCCTCTCTCACTCCCCCTGCCTGTGTTTCCTTTCTAGTTGTGATTATCTCTATCAAATAAATAAATAAAATCTTTAAAAAAACAAACAAACAGGTTTACTCTGTGACTAAAATTAGAAAACATAGGGGTGCCTGGGTGGCTCAGTTGGTTAAGCGACTGCCTTCGGCTCAGGTCATGATCCCGAAGACCCGGGATCAAATCCCACATCAGGCAACCGGCTTGGCGGGAAGCCTGCTTCTCCCTCTCTCACTCCCCCTGCTTGTGTTCCCTCTCTGGCTGTGTTTCTCTCTGTCAAATAAATAAAATCTAAAAAAAAAAAAAAAAAATTAGAAAACATATATTATGTACTCAGTACAAAGACCATTTGGAAGCTCACAGTAATCTGACCAAGAAGTGGTTAGAAGCTAAAATAGGACGAAGGTCACTTGCCCTCAGATTCTAACAATCAAAACAAATATGTTGGAGCACCTGGGTGGCTCAGTCAGTTAAGCATCAGCCTTCAGCTCAGGTCATGATCCCAGGGTCCTGGCATGGAGCCCAATATCAGGCTCCCTGCTCAGTGGGAAGTCTGCTTCTCCCTCTCCTTCTGCCACTCCCCATGTTCGTGCTCTCTCTCTTTCAAGTAAATACATAAAATCTTTAAGAAATAAAAACAAAAAAAACAAATATGTTAAAACAAAACCCCCATGTAAGTACTCAGTAAATGTTAGTTTTTTAATCTACCCCTCTTTTTCAAACCTTGAGGGAAACTGCCCAATTACCAGTCTAGTAGGCATAATGTAGAGTAACATCCATGTAAAAGATCAATTAGTATAATCATTAATTAGGGGCAAAAATTAGAAATAAGGCTTTAATTAAAATCATAGAGACTAAGGCAAGCAACAGAACCAATAAGTAAGTAAGTAAATGAATAAATTAAGGACAATGATATGAAAATATGTATGAGGAATCTGAGAGGCAGGGCAGGGAGTTGTGGAGGCTAGGGAAGGGAAAAAAAAAATGAAAGATGGGACCAAGGAAGGAGACAAACCATAAGAGACTCTTAATCTCAGGAAACAAACTGAAGGTTGCTGGGGCTGGGAGAGGGATAGGGTGGCTGGGTTATGGAAAAAAATTTTAAAAAACAAAAAATTAAAAAATATAAAAATATGTACTATAGAGAACCTTGAACACAAATTCACCTTAATTCTATAAACCATGGGGAAATCAATAAATTCTTTAGAGTTAAAAAAATACAAAAACAAAACAAAACAACTAGACTATACTTGAGAAAGAGGATTCTTTGAACAATACAGGATGGAATGAGGGGTCTATGGAACCAGAAGCAGGGTAACCAGTTACGGGAATATCACATAGTGGGAGCCTAAAATCGTACTGGGACAGTTTGCCTCAAGTTCTGAGCACTGGCGTAGGGGTTACTCCAAAGTCCCAGGCACGACATGTACTATATGAAGTCTCTATTTTCATTTCACAGAATCATGATTAAAACCTAATTTCTGACTAAATACAGTGTGGGATCCTGGGTCGAATCCTAGTACAGGACAGGACCATAGGGGAAAAACTTGTGAAAGCCACATAAATGTGTGCTTTCCTTTACAGAATCTTACTGGGTTCATTTCTTAGTTTTGAGAAATGCTCTACGGTCATGATAGTAAAGGAGGAGGAACCCAGATGAGGGATATACAGGAACTTTGTACTATTTTTAGACTTACAGACAAGTTGCGAAATTTTCTCAAAATATAGTTTTTTAAAATAAAAAGCAAAATCATCTGCTCACTACCAAAAATAAAAAAAAGCCTCTATGTAGGTGAGGGGTTAAACCCAAAGGATGCTATTCTACACCAGACCCCAAAGAAGTGGTTAGAATCGGGGCACCTAAGTGGCTCAATCAGTTAAGCATCTGCCTTCGGCTCAGGTCATGAGCCCAGGGTCCTGGGATCGAGTCTTGTGCTCTGCAGGGAGCCTGCTTCTCCTTCTGCCTCTGCCTGCTGCTCACCCCAGCTTGTACTCTCTCTCTGTCAAATACATAAATAAAATCTTAAAAAAAAAAGAAAGAAAAAGAAAAAAAAGAAGTGGTTAGGAATGAAAGGAAAGACATAAGGAAGGGAGCATCCATCATACATTATGTTTAATAACCCCATATAAGTGTCTGTGCTGCCTGAAATTATTTGTAGTCCCTAAAATGGCTTCAGGGATTCCTGAGTCTCCTACACTATATATGAGAGTGTATTTTCATGAGGTTCTATAAAACACTTAAAAATCATTAATTAGATATGAAAACTAGATAACCCAAACTAACAGAAAATAAAACTCTGTATAATTTCCTGATATTGATAAATCTCCAGTTTAAAAAAAAAATAGGCTCGGGGTGCCTGGGTGGCTTAGTTGGTTAAGTGACTGCCTTCGGCTCAGGTCATGATCCCGGAGACCCGGGATCGAGTCCCACATCGGGCTCCCTGCTCAGCAGGAAGCCTGCTTCTCCCTCTTTCACTCCCCCTGCTTGTGTTCCCTCTCTGGCTGTGTTTCTCTCTGTCAAATAAATAAAAATCCTAAAAAAAAAAAAAAAAAAAAAAAAAAAAAAAAAAAAAAAAAAAAAAAAAAAAAAAAAAAAAAAAAAAAAAAAAAAAATAGGCTCAATGTACAAAAAATACCAACAAAATTACATCCAAATAAAAAGGAAAAATACTAGAAACATTGACAACCCCAGAAAGCTAAAAGCAGTGCAAGAATAGATGGTTTGCTGAAAATTAAACAGAGATTCCAGAATAGAACATCACATAAGAAGAGGAAAGGCCAGCCGATCTATGAAATCATAAATGTTCCTGAGCCCATCACAGAGCTCGGGTCCTAACGCAGTACCAAGAACCACTTCCAAAGAATGACAAGTCCCAGAAAGAAAAGACAAGACCCATGAACGTGCCCCTCAGGAGTACGTGAGGAGGAAGTGGTGTTACCATAAAAGCAGGAAAGGAAAAAACAGCTAAATGTTTTTAGGGCTCTTCAAGGCTGAGTGAGGAAATAATGACAGGTTCCCATATGTGGGAACCACAGACACCAGAGCTCTACACTCACTCACAAGCAGGTTTACCAGCATGCTCAGAAGAAAGATCAGATCTCGCAACTAGAGAGCTCCCCTTGGTGGCACACAGGCACAAAACTCTATCCACACTGCCTGGATCACTGTCTCATACAACACAAAGGCCTTCAGCTGATGAGGAAGGGAGAGGAACCCTCCCAGGGTCCACTCTTTCCAGAAGAGGAATAGATGTAAAAAAAAAAAAAAAAAAAAAAAAAGTCATAAAGGGATGTGGAGGAAACTCCCTCAGCCCAGAATATCCTGAACTGATTCAAACAAGAAATCTGCTAATGCATGTGACTAAGATCCCCCAGGTTCAAAGCAGAGGTTGGTTACCATGCAGGGAGAGGAAAGGACACTGACAAAGAACCACTCTAAGACCCCAGAGTATAGATCCTGCTTAGGAGTCGGGCTGGATCAGCAGACTCAAGAACCACCACTGTTTTCCATCATGAGTCTAGCACTGAGTTCTGAGCAACAGCATGACCCTCTTTCCACTGAGAGAGGACTGACAGCAGGTAGGGAGACCCTTCTGAGGTGCAGGCATCCAGAGAATATTGAAAGCTCAGAGTGAAACAGAAACACTAAGAAAAACTCTATAGCAGGCCAGATCCCACACAAGGTACAAGTTAGAGCAGTCTACCACCAGAGGAATTTAAAACTGGTAGGGCATGAAGAGTTACTACAGAATAAGGAAACCCAAATCCAGCTGAGCTACTAACTAAATTACCTCAACATACTATACTAACAATGTGACAGAAAATGAACATAAATGCCCAGAACATAGATACTATTTGCCTCAATCTCTACTATGCTTCCACAAACAAGTCAGAGCCCCCGGCTCTGTCTTTCTTTCTCTCTCTCCCTCTCTCTCTACGATAAACAAATAAATCTTTGGTGGGGGGGAGAAAGAATGAAACAACAGAGCATCTAAAAGCATGGGATAATATTAGATTAACAAATGTCTAACTGGAATCCCAGGAGGAGGAAGAATAGGGTGTAGGTAATATTTGAAGAGATAATGGCCAAGAGTTTTCAAATACCAATAAAAGAACAGAAAACCAAAGAACCCTAAACTGAAAGAAAAAAACTAAAAATACTGAAAGACCTAAACATAACATACTAAAATCACTAAAAACAAAAGAATAAGAGAAAATTCTTGAATTGAGGCACAAATAAAAAGGAACGTTACCAAAAAAAAAGGAACATTACAGGGAGAGGAGCCAAGAAAAGAACTGAATCAGACTTCTCATCAGAAATATTGCAAACGAGAGGACCATGCAACACCATCTTTAAAGTATCAAAGAAAAAAAAACTGTCAACCCAGAATACTATGCCTAGTGAAAATATCTTTTAAAAACAACCAAGGGGTGCCTGGATGGCTCAGTCCATTGGGCATCCAACTCCTGACTTTAGTTCAGGTTGTGATCTCAGGGTCGTGGGATCAGACCTTGCATTGGGCTCCACGCTTGGAGTCTGTTTATCCCTCTCCCTCTGCTCCTCTCTGTGCTCATAATCGTGCTCTCTCAAATAAATCAAAACTTAAAAAAAAAAAAAAAAAGAGCAAACAGATGAGAAAGATCTGATATAAAACCTTTCTAAACTCACTCTTCTGTGCATCCCAGAGTGCTATGCAAATGCTGAAATCATGCTTCCAACATGCCTTCTAGCAGCTGCATGCTCTTATTCCCATTTCCATCACAGAGACACTGGTTAATCTTGGTACCACCAGTACCTAGGACTGTGACAAACTACAGCAGACATCTGATTGCAAGAATAGATAACGAAGAGAGAGAAGCCACAGGCACAGCAGCAGGACTCAAGAAGCTCCAGAGCCCAGAAGCTGGGTAACAGAAAACCCAGATGTCAAAAAGACCAGCACAAAACCTCCTGGGGTGGAGTTACATGAACCTGCAGACAATACAGCAGTGCATTCAAAGAAACACATCAGAGCAGTGCCGTGACGCATCATTTCACTTATTCAGCTAAAATGTAAGATAAGGGAGGATTCACGTTAGGAAGGTGAGTCCCAGGTTAATTTTCTGGCAGATATTTTACGACATGCAAAAATTCTAAGGCTAAACATTTTTAATATATTCAGACATAGATAGTTTTAAGTTGTATGTCTAATATACCCAGTAAGAGATACTATATGAAAGAGGTTTATGGTAATAGGATTTTAAAAATCAAGAGGGGGTTCAGATGCCATAGGCCACAGTTAGAGGACAGAATGGGGCACAATGACACAATTCTGCCTGTGTACCACTTCGTCAGGAGTCCTGGCACAGCACTAGGCAGCAACGGTGAGGATATCCTGACCAGGACACCCACACAAGCGCCAGATACCCCCTAACTGAGTAAACTGTATGACCCTCTGTTGGGACCAGGGAAGTCTGAAGATAGGATCAGGGAAGAAAAGAAAAATAAGTTCTAAAAACTGAAACTGGACTAAACTCTGAGAGAATTATGGACCTCCTGGAGGGCCTGAGTACTCAGGAAAACAGCCAGCCTCTTTATGCTTCCATACGCTCAGGAACCAGAGAAGATCTTTATGTTCTGGAACCTTTCCCTTCCTAAAACCATCCTTATCATTGTGTTGCACCAGGGAAAATCAAGGCACTCTAAGAAAGTTGGCTACATTATGTACCTCAACTTAAATACAATAATACCAGGTTATAGAGTTGAATAATCATGGATTAATGTATAGGTATCCACGTGGTAAAATTACTACTAGAATAAATAAAAGAGGTTCTGGCTCTCAAGCTTCCTGTGGTCTGCGCTGACCAGGATATTTCATATGTTGTATGCACTGGTGCCCCCACAACACCTAACACAGGGACACACACCTCAGAAAACTGTCAGCACCATAAAGAACCTGAAACACAAATGGTACTCCTTCTCATCGCCACCTGTTTTCTGGCAGGGGAAAAGTACAAGACAAATACACTTGTTCTGAGGGTTCCCTCTTTGACCTTCTCCTACCCGTTCCTGTAGAAGCTCCACCACCTGCTGGACACAGTCATTTACATCACAGGAGTCTGTCTTCAGCACCAATTCAGGAGCTTCTGGCTTTTCATACTCAGAATCGATTCCAGTGAAGCCTACAAAAGGGACCAGATGACAGAGGTGGGTGGAAATTCAGACAGGCTTATTTTTTCAGTGCAAGTCTCTGCTATGTCAAAGTTCGTATTTATGCTGCCCCTTGTGAATTACAGGGTTATGGTACTGAAACTTCTTTCTTGGGAGAAGATTTCTGATTAAACTTCCGTTTCTCCTTTAAATACATAGAGTCAATTCTCATTTGCAGTTCAATAACACTGCACAAACACTAAATCAGTGAATTCTGAATCATGGGCTCCTAGGGGAATCATGGGGTTAGTCATCACAAAACTTTTAGACCCTTCTCTGTGGTACAAAAGCTGAAATATGAAGGCTCCATCCCAGGACCCAGGGATCACGACCTGAGCCAAAGGCAGACGTTTAACAACTAAGCCACCCAGGTGCCCCTGGCATCAGATTTTTAAACGTTCCCCCAGGTAATGCTAAT
The DNA here is from genome assembly GCA_004023965.1 of Spilogale gracilis. Lineage (NCBI taxonomy): Eukaryota > Metazoa > Chordata > Mammalia > Carnivora > Mephitidae > Spilogale > Spilogale gracilis. The sequence continues at coordinate 25,143 of PITA01013143.1, forward strand.
GTGCAGCAAAGCTTGAAAACTACTGTGTTAGAAGACCTGGCTTAGCATTTAAGAAGTCCAGGAATTCCCTTCCTAGCTAATTTATCCTGCAAGTGATTATCATAAATGTACACTTAAAAGCATTTATATTTAAGTAGATAATAACTACTACAGTAGTAATCACGAAAATAATCTAGCATTAGAATGGCTGACACGGGGATACATTTACAGTTTAATAAATGTCACAGAGAGACCTAAGCCTGAGGTCCGCAGTATGTATGCAGCCTCTTCTGTCCTTAAACACTTCACCACCACAGCTCTGAAACAGCACTGATAGGGAACTTTCAAGCACTATTTGACCATGAGTAAACCATTTTTTAAACAACTCTATAATCACAAACCCTAACACCATGGCAAACGTAATGTTTGTACACAGGCACACATATACATATAAACCTAAGGAACATTTTATTAATATCTACCCAGAGGATTTTTTTTTTAAGATTTATTTGAGGAAGAGAATTCATGCATGCATGCATGCAAGCAGGAGTAGGGGCAGAAGGAGAGGGAAAGAATCACCTAGCCGATTCCCACTGAGCCTGGAGCCTGCTGTGGGGCTCAATCCCAGAACCATGAGATCATGACCTAGGCCAAAACCAAGATATGGACGCTTAGCCAACTGAGCCCTGGACAGGTGCCCCTAGTCAGAGGAATTTAAAAACACTCAAGAAAATAAACAAGGGACACAGAGAAAACTAAGCTAATACAAACACACTCCCAAATAGAAAATGCAACCTGTAAATGACTCAAGATATTCTGCATGTGATCTTTCCAGCTCTGCATCCTCGCACCAAATATGTACCTCAGAAATAGAAAGCACTGATCAATGTGTGTCGAACATCCAATTTCCACTCCCTCTTCTAATCCATCCAACCAGCATTTACTATGTGTGTGTCAGGTGGTAGGCTTTGGGCCTCACACTGTGCTAAACTCCAATGACAGAAAAATATTCAAGATGTTACCCTGTTCACAGTAGCTTACTCCAGAGCCATAGGGACAAATCTACCTCCCTCACCATCCATGCTTGCAAAAATGACAAAACCAACAGTTAAAATAAGATTTAGACTTCAGGATCCCAGACACATCACTTTGCTTCTCTTTGCCAAATCTCTATTAGGAAAAACTGAAGTGAGAACTGGCCATCTATAAACAGAGGGTGGTACCAATGATAAAAAGAGCTAAACTGGGCGCACCTGGGTGGCTCAGTTGGTTAAGCGACTGCCTTCAGCTCAGGTCATGATCCCGGCCGGGATTGAGTCCCACATCGGGCTCTCTGCTCGGCGGAAGCCTGCTTCTCCCTCTCTCCCTCCCGCTGCTTGTGTTCCCTCTCTCGCTGTGTTTCTCTCTGTCAAATAAATAAAATATCAAAAAAAAAAAAAAAAGAGCTAAACTGGTTTCCCTCTTAATGCTGAAAATTATTCAGGTCAGGCAACCTGCTGAGTCAAGAAACTACAAGGCTGAATGGGAGAAACTGAGTCTCTATGGTGGCACAGCTGGATGTCAGCCTGGCCTAAGGAACCAGATTTCACCACAACAGGTGGCAATGTCCCAGCTGCGAACACATCCCCAGGTCCAAATATAGAAGAGCCCGAAATAACAAGAATTTCCCTTCCTGTTCCACCCTTTCCTATGCAAGGCCAGAAGCTGAATGAGAAAATATCAAATTCGCAGAGCCCCAGGGAGCTCCTTGATCATCCCAGGCTATCATACTCCCCACTGGGATGGCATCAAAGTTACCTGCATGAATCATTGATCCCTACACAGTACTGACTGAGTAATCAATCCTTGATTTCTTTTTTTCTTAATGCTGGCATGTCCTCCATTAACAACAGAACAGAACTAATGTCCAAGGATGTCTAGAAGATAAATATGATCGGTACCAAAGGTCACAGCAGACAGGTTCTTAACATCTCTTAATGTCCAAATGTTCACCACAGTTGAAATTCTAGAAGCAAACCATAAAACCTAAAAAGCAAGGTATCTCTATTTTGATGGAATCAGCAATGTATTAATTCAAGCTAATTCAACAACTGTACACAGAATGAATAAGGGACCATTCCAAGCACCATGATATAAATAAGAATAAGACAGTCTTTGCTCTCAAGATGTTTATAATTCAAGCATTTTTCCCATTAGCTATGGAATTTCCTTCATTTTCATTAGAACAAAAAGCAGAATGGACAGCAGTTAGCAACTGATATCCACTCTAATGCCAGGCACCTAATTGTATCAAGTAGGTTTCCAGCAGTCTCTGAGGTCCCAACTCTCTAAAACTCTTGTGAGCAGGATTCCAATCTGATCAACAATACCCACTGAATATACACAACACCAGATAGTGCTGGTAGGTCTCAGAGACATAAGAGTGTAGGAACATCCACTTTTTCTTTTCAAGGAGCGCCAAGTTGTTTGAATACTCCCAATCTCTCAGTAAAGATGATCAGTCAGATATGGCAGGATAAAATATGCAAGCAAAGAGACGCCTGGCTGGCTCAGTCAGTAGAGCACACACAGCTCTTGATTTCAGGATTGAGTTCAAGTCCCATGTTGGGTGAACAGATTACTTAAAAAATAAAACCTTAAAAAAAAAAAAATGCAAGCAAAGAGAAACTAAAAAAAAAAAAAAAAAAAAAAAAATAGTACTTACCTTTAATTTCTCCAGCCCGTGCTTTTTTGTAGAGTCCTTTGACATCCCTCTGTTCACAAACGTGCAGAGGAGCATCAACAAATACTTCAAAAAAAGGTAAACTTGCACCCTCATGAATTTGCCTTGCATTGTTGCGGTCCTTAGAAAAAAGACATATGGTTGAGTCAGTGGAAAACAAATATAGACAAAACAATTTACATTTTAAAATATAACCTGAGGGGCACCTGGGGGCTCAGTCTTTAAGTCTCTGACTTTGACTCAGGTCATGATCTCGGGGTCCAGGGATCTAGCCCAGCTTCGTGCTCCACACTCAGCAGAGAGTCTCCTTGCAGATTCTCTCTCTCCCTCTGCTCCTTCCCCCACTTGTGCACACACACTTATATTCTCTCTCTCTCAAATAAATAAAATCTAAAAATATATATAAGTAGGGCGCCTGGGTGACTCAGTTAAGCATCTGCCTTCTGCTCGGGTCATGGTCCTGGGGTTCTGGCATTGAGCACTGAGTCAGGCTCCCTGACTGGGAGAGTAGGCTTCTACCTCTGTCTCTGCCCCTCTCCCTCACTGGGCTCTAAGTAAATAAATAAAATCCTTAAAAAATACACACACACACACACACAAACACAGGGATGCCTGTGTGGCTCAGATATTAAGCAGCTGCCTTTGGCTCAGGTCATGATCCCAAGGTCCTGGGATCGAGCCCCACATGAGGGACCCTGCTCAGCAGGAAGCTTGCTTCACCCTCTCCTACTCCCTCTGCTTGTGTTCCCTCTCTGCTGTGTCCTTGTCAAATAAATAAATAAAATCTTAAAAAATTAAAAATTAAATAAATAAAAATAAAAATAAAATATATATAATGAAAAAAGTTCAATCCAAGAAATTCGTAGATTAGTATACCCTTTCTTTCTAACAATTTTAAAGGGTATAAAATTCTAAAAACCCAAGATACTGGGGAGCTTCAGAAGGGAAAACAATAGATGTTCAATAAAAAATTTCCCCAAGTTTTATGAGGAACCACAGCCAAAGCCCAGCCCGAATACAGATGTCATCAGGCCTCTCTCTCCTAACACGTTCAACCTCAGCTTGAGCTGACTTAAAAGCAGCTTTACTTCCCAAGAAGTCCACGCAGAACCCTGAGTGGGTTTACCCACTTGCCAAACACAAACTTCTGTGGCCACTTCTTATCCAGAGCATTCCCAAAACTCTACTTTTCTGCCCTGCCCCTAACTCTCTGCTAATCACTTTCATTGCTCTGCCCTGTCCTTTGGTACAGTTCCCTTTCTAAGTCAACCTCTTCTTTCTGGTCTAAGCTAAAACCAAGTACCCCCTAGAGATCCACTCATTTTCTCAGCCTCATACTTGTGCACAGCAGGGCTGATGTTTCCAAAGCCAGCCCCACAACTCCCACCGTCCTACCCCCACCAGCTCACTGTAGCATGCAGTTCTTACCGCACCACCCTTTTTTAAGATTTTTATTTATTTATTTATTTACTTGACAGAGAAAGAGAGATCACAAGTAGGCAGAGAGGCAGGCAGAGAGAAAGGAGGAAGCAGGCTCCTTGCCGAGCAGAGCCCCATGTGGGCCTCAATCCCTGGACCCTGAGCCGAAGGCAGAGGCTTTAATCCACTGAGCCCCCAGGCGCCCTTAACGGCCCCTTTGACAAAGCGTGCCTATTGCCACTGCCACCACACCTCTTTCCTACTTCAGCAAGAAAATCCACAGGCACAAATGCTCTCCACCTCTTCACTGCCACGTAAGTGTGTCTATTTGTCTCACTCACTCCTGCCACTCTTCCCTTCAGATTCCAGAGTCCCGTCCCTCTAGCAGATCTTCTCACTCCATTATCCCTACTCCATCTGAAATCTTCAGCCTCTGCCCTCTCCGCCAGCTTTTTCCCAGGGGCAACAAACAAGTCACTTATCCACAAAAAACAAGTGAACTGGGCATCTGGGTGGCTCAGTCAGCTAAGCATCTGCCTTCACCTCAAGTCAGGATCCGGGTTTCCCAGGACAGAATCTCACATCAGACTCCCTGCTCAGCAGGGAGTCTGCTTCCCCCCTCAGACCCTCCTCTTTCCTTGTGCTTTCTCTCTCTCTCTTTTTCTTTCTCTCTCTCTCAAATAAATAAAATCTTAAAAAAAGAAAGAGAAGAAAAACAAGTGAACTAACAAATCACACACAATCCCCTAATCATGGGTACTCTTCAGCCTTTAAATTATAGGACTTTTTCTGCTGCATTCCACACTACTAACCCTACACATGGCAGTGATGTTACCCCTGATCATTCCTCATGCAGGCTCCCCTGCATTACTTACCCCATCCCTTCAACACTGCTGTTGCCCACAATCCATCAGGAGCCCATTGCTCACATTAAGTCCCTAAGCACTTTTCTCAGCAGCCTTCACAACGTCAACCACAACATAAGCACCAAGTCTGAAGCCTGAGCCCTGCCCTCTCTCCTAAAATCCAACTCCCTCATAAATAAACCCACTTGGAGATCCCACAGCTACCTCAATCTTAGCATGTCCACAATCGAGTCCATTCTCTTTTCCCCCAAGCTGGAATCCTGCCAATACTGCCCAAATCAAGGATGGTAACACTATTCACCCAGAATCCCAAGAGTTGTTCTGGTTCCTTCTTTTGCCCCACTCCCCCATCCCCTGTGCATTCTATCACAAAATCCTTCAAATTGTGCCTCTAAATATTACACCAACCCCATGTGCAATTCTTCCCTACTCCCTAGTTCAACCGCATTCCTCATCTGGTCAACGGTTATACCCTTTAAAAGTCTGCTGGCTTCTAGCTTTGCTCTACTCAAAGCCATACTCTAACACTGTCCCCTGGATGACAGGGGATGCAAATTCTGTCAAACCGTGTCGCTAAGTCTTCAGAGATTCCCTACAACCATCAGGGTAAAACTCAAACTTCTTAGTGGGAGGCATCAGGCCTTCTATACCTGGCACCACCATTCTCAGTCTTGCACTTGATGTTCTATTAATTATTAATACCTGCCTGGTCTACCAGGCTGTTTGGACCTTATGCCTCAGCCATCCCCCTGCCAGGAACCCTCCACTCCTCTCTTCTGCCTAAAGCAATGTACTCCTCACAGCACCGCTCTGTGGTGAATTCCTCCAGGAAGCTCACCCCACATGCCCGGAATGACCAAGGGCCCTTGCTTCCCCTGGCTTCTCGGAATACCCACCATATACCTGTCACAGATCTTATTTTGATATACTGATATCCCTTCATCAGCTTTACAACTACAGCATGTAGCAGAATGATCAAGTTGTGACCTTAACTGACTCCAACTGTCCTTTTAAAGGAAGGTGTGTCCAAGTTTCTAGCCATGGCTCTCTTTAACTCCTCTATACTCAACTTAAACTAGGTTTCAATTCACAAAGTTAATGATTCCTAAATCTATCTCAATTCTACACAGCTTTCCTGAGCTCCAGGACCCATTTACCAATGACCCATTTAGACACACAACTAGGATTTCAAACCTAACCTACCTAGAAGGAAATCGTCATCTCCTCCCTTCCCATCCTGTATTTTCCACTTCAATCATCTGCTATTCAGAAAGCACCATCCTTCAAGCTCACCCCAAATTCAGCAATCAGCCAGGCACCACGTCCTTCTGATGCTATGGGTTCAAGAGCCCTCAAATATGCCCCATCTTTTCCATTCCCATTGTTGCTGCTTGAATTCACTCCAAAAGCCTCCTCACTCATGTCCTATCTCCAGGCCACTCTTACTCTGGACTTCAAAGGGACCTTAGTAAAATGCAAATCCAGAAACACATTCACTAGTTTAATCTCAAACTGTTCAGTACCCTGGGGGGGCAAAGTTCTGAGCAGTGAAAGTTCATCATCAGACCTCTGACGATCACTCTAGCTTCATCTCTCCTCACATTCACCCTGCATTGCAGTCATACCAAGCTACCTACAGTTCCCCAGAAGAACAAACTCCCTGACATTCCCATGCTGCTGCAGACACTGTACTGCCTCTTCTGTCGAAACAGCATTCTCCCTCCCATCTCACTGGTATGCTCTGATTCCTCCATGACTCATTTGAAGCAGCACCTCCCCTGTGATTCTCCACAGCACTTTCCACAGACATTGACCTCATCGCCTGCTGCCAACACAATGCAACTGTTCACATCTCTAGGTTCCCACCAGACTAACTAGGAACTACCAGGTTTGTTTTAAGAACCAAGATGCCCAAGTTCAATGGTGACATGGAATAATACACATATCCTATATTATATGGTTTGATGTAAATATCACAGGTTTTGACATGTTCTACGCAGAGTCCAAACCTCAATCTTAGTGCTTTTAGAGATGAGATCAATAAATTGTGCTCCATACTGTGGAGACAAGAGGGCCAAAAAGCAAATCAGCATACACTCTTGGACCCAGCTGACAGCTCTCCAAATCCCATGTTACTCTCTCCTCATCCAAGAGTTACACAAATTCCCAGGAAGTGCAAGGATATCAGCTATTATATTACTAGGAAAACTGTTCGTATCCAAGGATTCAAGAACTCAAACAACTAGCATTCTTTTATATACTTCATGACCTGGTATACCTTAAACTGATATATTGACGTTATTCCCAATGTTTCAGGAAAATGAAAAGTCCTCAAAGGACCTTTTAGGATTCCTGCTATGGTTCAATTAAGTTAATCTTTATAATTAACACTCCATCTAATACTTACCTATAACAGCTCATATTTTGGTGTTACTTTTAAAAAAGTCTAAGTAACCATCCAAATTCACAATACAGTACTAGAACTGTGCTATTATTTGTTATATTTACTGAATACTTACTATGCACCAAGCACTGTGATGAGAGCTTTGGATGCATGATTTACCAAATCCTCAGAGCAACCCTATGAGGTAGGCATTATCTGAGCTTATGAAGGTCAGGCCAACTGGCCAAGGTCATAACAGCAACTGGCAAAGCTGAATTCCAACCCACCATTTCTGGCCCCAAAGCCCTTGCCTTTAACCACAAAGTAATTCACCTGTATTTTCACATCTGAGTTATGCTGTCATTTAATAAACACTAAATATCTACCGTGTTGCAGGACCTGGATTTGACATCAAGATTACAAAGATAAATAAGCTGTAGTTTCAGCCTTCGAGGAGCCAATGGGTTTTAGAAGTAACGAGGCATGGTGGGTGACAGCACAGATTCCAGTGACACTGCCTCGGTGCAAATCCTTGCTCTACCATGTACAATATGTGACCCTGAATAATTTACACCTGCTCCTCACCACAGCCTTTTTTATTTTTTTAGAGTTATTTCTTCATTTATTTGAGAGAGAGGGTGAACGAATGGGGGGAGGGGCAGATGGGAAGGGAGAAGAAAAGAGACTCTCAAGCAGACTCCACACCGAGTACAGAGCCCAACGTGGCTCCATCTCAGGACCCTGATGAAACCAAAAGTCAGACGCTTAACCAACTGAGTCACCCAGGCACCCATATCTGCCTTCTCCATTAGGTGATGAGCACTAGATGAATTAATTCATAGTAACTACTTCGTGTTCAGTAAATGTTAACTGCTATGGTTTTTATTACTACTATTACTATTATTGCTACTGCTATTAGCACCACCAACCAATGACCTGGTATTTGTAATAGAACAATAGCACAATAATAAGGGCACCAAAGACAGGTAAACCCAAAGGACAAAGAGAAGGTACTCAGGAGGAAGAGACACCTGAGGCTCAAAGCACAAACAGGAGTCAACTGATGTGGAGAAGAATCAGTGGAAGAAGAGTGTGTTCCTGGCAGGGGAACAACTCTCACAGTGAAAAACAATACGATTTTTTAAGAGAAATACCAAAAAAAAAAAAAAAAGTGAATTGGTGCTAAAATAAAAGAGTGTAAGGAAAGAGGAGTGCAAAGAAGCCATAGTCAGGCACATGTGAAGAAACTGAAGACTTTCCCTGATGTCTAACACATTACTATATATTTATTGAATTGAAAATCAAGCTTGAAATCATTTGGCCACTGGCTTGAGGTCAACAAGATTAGTTATACCCGGGGTGGCGGTTCATAGCAGGTTTTATCAAAACTGAATTTACTCAGAAAGTCACAGCACAGAAATGCTGTAGGTTACTTATTTTACTTTGAATTTAGCTTCAAAGCACATGTCAGTGTTTCCACTGTTTGTTCCGCCCGACAGCATATTCCCAATCAACGACCTGAGAATGGAGACAGCACAGAGGCCACGCACCTGAGTATAAGGGGATATAAAACTTGTGATGCACACTAAGCCGGCATCTGCAAACAGCTTAGCAACTTCAGCGATGCGTCGAACGTTCTCCTCTCTGTCTTCGGGACTGAAGCCGAGATTCTTATTGAGACCTTGACGAATGTTGTCACCGTCCAACGTGTAGCATGGGATACCATGGCACACCAAGTACTCCTCCAAGGCCATGCTCACCGTGGTCTTTCCTGCTCCAGATAAGCCTGAGAGTGAACAGTCCAAGTACAGTTCAGATGCAGCATTACAAGGATAACCACTTAGTTATAAAGAATTTAAATTATAGTCTTAATTACATTCATTATGCATAGCCATCTCTCAGTGACACTTTCCTCACATTTTGTTATAAGATACACATCTGAGCTAGAAAAACATCTGTGGTTCAAATAAAATAAGCATTTAGGTTTTCTGGGTTTTTTTAAATTACAAGAGACATTTACTTAAAGTAGCACATTTAGAGCCCACATAGTTCTCAATTGTACACTTCAGATTTACCCAACTTCTTAAAAATATTTCAGGGAGGCTGTAACCACAGATTTCAACTCCATGATTACTTCTTTGCCCATTCTTCTCTCACTTCTGTTTCCCAAATAACTTCATTCAGATAGGGTTCAAGGTAGAATTTACCCTCCTTGTATTTTGTCCACTACTCATCAGACAAGATCTGCTTCCTCCTGGTCAGATCCATTGCTCTCTAAATATGAGACACGCTGTGGTTTTACAGTTTCTCAGGAAGCCTTGTGGCCTCTTTCACGTCATCATTCTCACATACTGTATCATCTCGCACTAACTCCAGTTTCTTGAACCCTGCAGCATTGTGATACCATTTCTGAATATCCTCCAGCCACTGACTTGATGCTGCGACAACAGGGCGTTCGTTCGCCATTTTGACCCAAGATTACAGCGCTGCCTCCTCAAGCATGTATGGTTGTTTTTTGTTTTTTGTTTTTTGTTTTTTAAGATTTTATTTATTTGACAGAGAGAAACACAGCCAGAGAGGGAACACAAGCAGGGGGAGTGAGAGAGGGAGAAGCAGGCTTCCCGCCAAGCAGGGAGCCCGATGTGGGACTCGATCCCAGGTCTCCAGGATCATGACCTGAGCCGAAGGCAGACGCTCAACCAACTGAGCCACCCAGGTGCCCCAAGCATGTATGTTTTTAATAATTCCTGTATGTGCCCAAAGGTAACCTAGAAATTACTCGGTTTCAAAGGGTAGATATTCACTTTGTTCTCATTACCACTATTCCAACGCTACTTGCCAAAGTAAAAACAGAGTGATATGCCCAAATTATTTCTGAGGAGGTGAGAAAAAGGACAAAAGTAAGTATAAGTAATTATTACAAAGTCATCTTTATGTGCCAGGATCAAGACATCACACAGACGCCCATGAAAAAAATATCTGGGAGTCCAATTTATAGTATAATTAACCCTGAAAGAATATCCTTACTTCAACTCACTTTCCTCTACCAATGATGTTTACTCACTAAACAAGAAGGAAAAGAAAAGCATGTATTTATGCACTAATACTTGCCACCCTGATAAGTACGTAAGTACAGAATTCACAACAGTAGTGATGAGGCAAGAGATAAAAATGGAAGTCTCACGTAGTGATTCCCTTGAAAGAAGTCATGATAGTTTAGAAGGCTAACTAAAAAGAAAAAAAAAAAAAAGGTGGATGATATGCTAGGAGGATCAATAGTATTACTTGCTTTACATATTAAAAACTTGTATACTGGGGTACCTGGGTGGTGTAGCAGGTCAAGCACCTGACTCTTCGTTTCCACTCAGGTCATGATCTCATGGTCACTCAGTGTGGAGTCTGCTTGAAATTCTATCTCCCTCTCCCTCTGTCCCTCCCACTCGTGCTCTCTCTCTCTCTCTCTGCCTCAAATAAATCTTTAAAAAAAAAAAAATCCTTGTATTAAATGTCAGAGCAGATAGTATTTTCCAAAGGTGGCTGCAACAGAATTTCCCACCCTGAAACCTCTTTGACAATGTGACATCGCTACTGTCACATCAGGACACAGAGTCTCATTCCCTACCCTTGAATCTGGGCAGGCCTCAGGATTCACCTATCCCCAAAAGGATGTAGTGAAAATGACAATGTATGACCTCCAAAGCAGGGTCAGAAAAAGCTATTATGCAGTTTCTCTTTGGCCCCTCCACCTGAGAGCAGCCCACTACTGAACACCCTGAGGCCACCACGCTAGCAAGATCGCAAGCAGGTGGTTCCCCCAGCAAAGCCCCCAGCTGGCAGGCAGCATCAAGTGAGTCAGTGCTCACCGACTCCTGCAGGTGAGCCTTCAGATGTCAGGGAAAGCCGCCCAGCTGAAACCTCCTCAGTACCTTAGCCACAATATGGTAAGCCAATTTAAATGGTTGTTTTATGCCCCTCGGTTCTGGGTAATCTGTTACACAGCAACAATAACTGAACAAAGAGATAGAGGCAGGGGGTTCTGTTTTTTGTTGTTTTTAACCAGCAGTGGGCACTAAGTATAAGGAAAAAAATACCCTGAAACCCGAACTCCTAGACTTTTTATAGAGACAACCTAAATGATAATAAAAGTACCTATTTATACATATGTGTATATATATATTCATCTTATGTATACATTTAACTTGAAACAAAGTAAGAAAATTACTAAAAAGTTAATTACTGACATGGGAAGTTTCATTGAGACGATTACAGTGAACATAGAAGAAGGCAAAGAACTTAGGGCAATTAGAGAAAATACACAATTACAAGAGAGATAACCCAAACAAGATAAGGAAAATTAGTATACCCGAGGAAAAGAAACCAAACGTACTGGACTAAAGAACTACCCCCCCTCCCACCCAAATTCATACACACCTAGAACCTCAGAATGTGGCCTTAGTTGAAAACGGGGTCTCCATGGGTGTAATTAGTTAATTTAAATGAGGTAGTACCATACTAGGATGGGCACTAAATCCAGCGACTGGTGTCACTACCAGGCCATGTGAGGATGAGAGCAGGGCCTGGAGCACCCAGGATTTCCAAAGACATCCAGAAGCCAGGAAGGAGGATGGCCTGGAGTAGATTCTCCCTGAGAGCTTACAGAAGGAACTAACCCCATCAAAACCTTCATTTCAGACTCCCAGCCTCCAGAATTGTAAGAGAATAAATCTCTGCTGTTTGAAGCCACCCCATTGTTTGAAATGATTTGTTATAGCAGCCCTGGGAAACCAGTACACCAACCAATGTAAAAATATAAAAGAAAGTTTATCTGAATTAAATATATGAGAAGGGCACCTGGGTGGTTCAGTGGGTTAAAGGCTCTGCCTTCAGCTCAGGTCATGATCTCAGGGTCCTGGGATCTAGGCCCGCATTGGGCTCTCTGCTCAGCAGGGAGCCTGCTTCCTCCTCTCTCTCTGCCTGTCTTTCTGCCTACTTGTGATCTCTCTGTCAAATAAATAAATAAAACCTATAAATAAATAAACAAACAAATAAATAAATAAATAAGAAAAAGCAAACTGCATTCCAGGAAAATGGCAAACCACTCAACAGCTTGGCGGATCCTGGTTAAGCTACTAAATTGCAAGAAAAAGAAATCTTTACCTCCATTTCCAACAATACTGTCAAAGAAAAAAAAAGGCTACAGAAAATTTGACAACATAATTAATAAGCTTGATCTAATGAACATATAAAGAACATTACACACATCAGGGAACAGATGACTGGTTATCTACAAGATCATAAAACAAGCACCAAAAAAATGTGATAAACAGTATTTATAAGCATCACTAGTGGTAAGATCAATGGAATAAGCCATGTTCAAGAAAAGGATTACTCAATTTTTCTAAAGATCAATTTTCCCCAAAATTGACCCCTAGATACAATGTAATCCCAAACTAAATCCCTAAAAGATTTTGGAGGAACTGATTAAACCAATTACAAAATTTATACAATAACACAAAGAGAAAAAAAAAAAAAAAAAAATCAAGATATTCCTGATGAAGAATAAGTAAGAGGACTTACTTCACTGGATTTCAAGACATAAGAAAATGTGACAGTAACAGAGGAAGAGACCAACAGGATAGGTCAGAGAGCCCAGAAACAAATCCACAGGTAAGTGAAAATGTGACAGATGACAGCTGGCATTGCAGGAAAAAAAAAAGGATGCCTTCATCAATATATGTTCTTGAGACAAACGATTATCCACATGGAAAAAAACAAAAATAGATCCCTCCCATACACACAAAAAATCAACCACAGATGGATAAAGGGCCTAATAGAGAAAGGCAAAACTTCTAAAACATAGGAAAAGAGACAATTTTTCAGGGATCCAGATGAAAAAAGGGAAGTTCCTAAAAAGAAAAAAATACATATATCAAATAAGTCTCACACTTCTTCACATCATTTAATATTAGAAGACAATGGAATAATGTTTTAAGAATTCAAGACAAAAAAAAAAAATAAGAACCAAATTACCTATTTTACCCAGTCAAATTATCATAAAAGACAGGCAGACATTCTCAAATATAAAAACTCAGGGACTTCAGAATCCAGAGAACACTATCTTACAAAAACAACTTAATAATGAGATAAACACTTAATACTGGACCCAGAGAAAGAGCTCATGATTGACATGCCATAATAAGACAACTAATGGTGAGCTGATGGATACAGAATCACAATTTACTTACAGAACTCAAACACAATTATGAAAATTTAAAAACTTAAGATTAAAAATTATGAAAATTTAAGAATGTTAAATGTTAGGAACCTGGACAATGGTAAAGTAACAATTTAACAACAATCTAGACTTAAGAATGAGAAGAATGGGAGGATGGTGTCTTCCTTCACTTAGAAACAAACATACCTATAACTGAAGCATGTAATGTAATGTAAATAAAATAAAATCTTTAAAAAAATAAATAAATAAATAAAGATTTCATTTATTTATTCGACAGAGAGAAACACAGCGAGAGAGGGAACACAAGCAGGGGGAGTGAAGGAAGGAGAAGCAGGCTTCCCATCGAGCAGGGAGCCAGATGCGGGGCACGATCCCAGGTCTCCAGGATCATGACCTGAGCCGAAGGCAGTGGTTTAACCAACTGAGCCACCCAGGCACTCCCGCTAGAAAGTAATATTAAGATGAATTCTGGTTTTCCCCTTTATTTCAACAGCAACTCTGTAAAGAACAAAAGGAATTATTAAAATGTTATAATTAAGCAATGTTGTTAGTTACATATGGTGATGTTCCAGATAGAATAACAGCTCAAAATTTAAATAAATATGCTTCATCCCAGTTCAAGGTTATCTATACAATGCTTTTTTTTTAAGATTTTATTTATTTATTGGACAGCGAGAGAGAGTACAAGCTGGGAGAGTGGCAGGGAGAGGGAGAAGCAGGCTCCTGCTGAGCAGGGAGCCCGATGTGGAGCTTGATCCCAGAACCCTGAGATCCTGACCTAGGCCAAAGGCAGACACTGAACTGACTGAAGTCACCCAGGCACCCCTATAAACACTGCTTTTGAAATTAGCTGGTTTCTCTCTTTTGACCATACCTGTTAGCCAAACTGTGCAACCACGAAAACCACCTCTGGTCCCCACGACCTGACCTCTCTTGTTCCTGCTGACATGATGGGCTTGATAGGTGACATTAGTTGCTCTCTGCATCCCCTAGAAAAAAGAAAAAAAATTTGGATTCTGAGTCCTTTAAAAAAATAAACACACATTCCTTGCTGTCACTATTCTATATAAGATGCCAAAAGCAAGGAGGGGGCGCCTGGGTGGCTCAGTTGGTTGGGCGACTGCCTTCGGCTCAGGTCATGATCCCAGAGACCCGGGATCGAGTCCCATATCGGGCTCCCTGCTCAGTGGGAAGCCTGCTTCTCCCTCTCTCACTCCCCCTGCTTGTGTTCCCCCTCTGGCTGTGTTTCTCTCTGTCAAATAAATAAAATCTTTAAAAAATAATAATAATAAATAAAACAAAGCAAGGAGAAAGATTAAAACTAACAGCTTTCTTTTCTTTATAGTACCTAGCATGGCCTTCAGTGCTTTATATACACCAGTGAAATTAACCCTCAGAGCCAACCAGGAATAGGAAGACTCTTACTACCGTGGCTTTACAAATGAAGATATTCAACCTAAGAAAAGTTAAGCGGCTTGCCCAAGTTCCCATAACAAGGGAGTGGTGGACTCCAGAGCTCAGTCTTCTACCCACTTCATCATTCATTCAACCAGTATTTCCTGAGGTCCTACCAGTATACCAAGTGAACTCAACAGGTCCCTACCCTCACAGAGCTTACATTCCACTGGTGGAGACAAAGCGATAAGACTTTATTGTAATATCATAGACAATGCATTACAGAAAATAAAACAGGGTTTAAGACTGGATAGAGGGATCAGGGATGAGTGCCTCTTTAGACAAGACCAACAAATGCCTCTGAGAAGGTAGCATCTAAGCAGACTCCTGAAGTGTGGGAGGTCTGTAAGGTATCATGAAATGCACGATGGAAAAAAGTAGACACATTGCGTATTTGTGGTTATTCCACAAAAAAAGTGGAATACAATTTTTCTTCCAAAATTCTCAAACAAAAATAGCATAAATTTACATAGGCCTCAAAGAATCTGAATACCCTTTTCTCCAAAGGAAAAATACAAATGACAAAACAGGCAGATCAAAAGATGTTCTGGGGCTCAATCAGTTGAGCATCTGATTCTTGATTTTAGCTCAGGGCTTGATCTCAGGGCTATAAGAATGAGCCCTACATCAGGCACCACACTTGGCGTGGAGCCTGCTTAGGATTCTCTCTCCACTACCCCACAACTCTCTCACTCTCAAAAAAAAAAAAAAAAAAAAATTCAAAATCATCAGCCATCACAAAAAGGCACATCAAGTCAAAACCACAAGGAGATACCTCTACAACCCACTAGAATGGCTATAATCAAAAAGACAGTACCGAGTGCTAGTGAGAATACTGAGAACTGAGAATTTAAAATCATGACATTTGCTGGTGAAAATATCAAACAGTACAGCCACTTTGGAAAACAGCACTTTCACGAAATGTTAAATAGAAAGTTAGCATATGACCAAATAAACTCATAGATGTATAGTCATGAGAACTGAAAACACATCCACACAAAACATATATACCTAAGTTCATAGCAGCATTATTTATAAAAGCCAAAAAGTAGAAATAACCCAACTGTCCTTCAGTTGAAAATTAGATAAAATATTTTAAAATTTATATATCCATTCAATGGAATATTATCTGGGAGTAAAAAGGAATGAAGTACTCAAACACGTTACAACTTGGGTGACCCTCAAAAACACTAATTGAAAGAAGCCAGTCACAAAGACCACATATGGTATAATTCCATTTATTTAAAAGGCCCAAAACTGGACTATAGAAACAGAAAGCAGATTAGTGATTGCCTCAGACTGGGAGATAGGGAGTGGGGGGGGGGGGCGCCTAGAGGAGTAACTGCTATTGGGTACAGGGATCTTTTTTGGGGTGATAAAAATGTTCTAAAATTGTCTGTGATGACAACTGCACAACTCTGTAAATATACTAAAAACCACTTAACCACACACTTTAAGCAGATGAATTGAGTGGTATGCAAATTATGTCTCAATAAAGCTGTTTTCTACACAAGACAAAAAAAAGAATTAAGAGTCTCTATTTTCTCTTCCTATGCAGCAAAATCATAGGTTCTTATTTATTTATTTATTTATTTGTTGAGAGAATGTGTGCACATGCACATGGCAGGGAGGAGCAGAGGGATAGAGAATCTCAAGCAGACTCCCAGCTGTACACGAAGCCCCAGGTGGGGCTCCATCTCACAACCCCAAGATTATGACCTGAGCCAAAATCAAGAGTCGGATGCCTAACTGACTGAGATCCTCAGGCGCCACTAATTTAGGTTCTTTTTAGAAGCATGCCTTTTTAAATTATTATTATTAACATATAATGTATTATTTGTTTCAGGAAGACAGGTCTGTGATTCATCAGTCTTACACAATTCACAGTACTCACCATAGAACATACCCTCCCCAGAGTCCATCACCCAGCCACCCCATCCCTCCCAAGCCCCTCCCTCCACCAACACTCACTGTTTCCTAAGATTAAGAATCTCTTATGGTTTGTCTCCCTCTCTGGTTTCATCTTGTTTCATTTTTCCCCCACTTTCCCTATGATCCTCTGTCTTGTTTCTCAAATTCCTCATATCGGTGAGATCATATGATAATTGTCTTTCTCTGACTGGCTTATTTCACTTAGCATAATACCCTCTAGTTCCATCCACATCATTGTAAATGGCAAGATGTCGTTTTTTTGATGGCTGCATAGCATTCAGTTGTGTGTGTGTGTGTGTGTGTATACACAACATCTTCTTTATCCATTCATCTGCTGATGGACATTTAGGCTCTTTCCATTGTTTGGCTATTGTGGGCATTGCTGCTATAAACACTGGGGTGCACATGCTCCTTCAGATACTACATTTGTATCTTTGGGGTAAATATCCAGTAGTTAGCAGCATGTCTTTATAAAATAGATACATGACAGGGGTGCCTGGGTGGCTCAGAGAGTTAAGTCTCTGCCTTCAGCTCAGGTCATGATCTCAGGGTCCTGGGACCGAGTCCTGCATCAGGCTTTCTGCTCAGCAGGAAGCCTGCTTCCCCTCTTTCTCTGCCTGCCTCTCTATCTACTTGTGATCTCTCTCTGTCAAATAAATAAAATCTTTAAAAAAAATAGATACGTGACAGCATTTTTTGATAGGGTGTTTGGATTTGATACTGCTTATAGCTCTTACTTTTCCAGACAGTTTTATTCAATATTCATTCAAAACTATTTACTGAATGCATACTCCACGCCTGACATTCTTCTAGGTGTAGGTGCTGCTGAAACAAGAGTGAACAGTACCAATAAAAATCACTGCCCTCATGGGACTTATCTAGTCCTCACTCCTATTGCAGTGCTTCTCAAGGTATGGCCCCTAAAGAAGCAGCTTCTCTATCTCCTGGGAACTGTTAGAAATACAAATCATCAGGCCCTGCCCCCAAGCCAAGGGAATCAGAAACTCTGGGGTAGAGCCCAACAATCTGTATTTTAAAGCTCTCCAATCGATTACGATGCAAGCTCCAGTTTGAAAGCCACTGGACTAATGGGAAGCAGTGGGGATGAATAAGTAAATTGTGTAAGTTAAGCAGGAATATATACCGAAAAGAAAAAAAGTAAATAAAGCAAAATTGTGAAGAAATTTCAGAGAAATGACATTCAGACAGGGTGGCCAGGCAAGGCTTCAGCAAAACGGGGACACTCAAGACCTGTGATGACTTCTGGGGGATGCGCCTCCAGGCAGAGCGCAGAGTGAGCACAAGGGACCAGGGAAATCTAGGATGGTTGCTGGGCAGTCTGAATGGCTCCCGTGAAGCCAACGATCATCAATCCAAAGCAAAACCAGTCACCAGGACGTGTTCCAGCAGTCACATCAGGGACACAGAATGAAGCTGGACAATGGGGGTGGATCCAACCATAGCTGTAGTTTGGCCCAGGGGTCATCAAAATAGGGAATAAACAGTCTTGCAACTATAGAAGCAGGAACTGTGTTTTGTTTTGTTTTGTTTGGGGGGGGTTAGAAGTATGAACTTTGCTAAAGAATCTATTTCTATCCAGATCTTCAACTTCGGGATGGTATTCCTTTCTAAAAATGGTCTCTGCCTGAGGTGCCGATCTCTTTTCCCACCTCCCCCTCCACAATCCTCCTAGTGTACAGGACAAAGCATCTCTACCTTTCTGAGCCCTACTATCACTCACTGTAGAAAATCCTCTGCAGCCAAAGGGACCATCTGACAATTCTTTTAACAGGCACACCACAAACACTGCACCCCTCCCCCCACTAATCATCTCATTAAAAAACACATTTCCAATAAAATTATGCCCTACATGTTCAATAATCACTCTTGAAAAATTATAATATGGGTCTCCCTACTCCCTACCTATTTCAATGAACTAATGAAGCAAATATTATTTTCCAGCTCTACATTTCCAAGCTCTTAAACAAGAACAAGGTTCCACACACGGAAATCCTCCGGTTCAAGCACACCTCTTCCCATCAATCTCTAGTTTCAGCTCCCAGCCCAGCTGCCTGGGGAGAAGGGAGCGGAGTCCGAAGGAAGGGGAGGTTGGGGGAGTGGTTTCAAGAAGGTGCAGGTGCAGATAAGTTACCTGCCTCCACCGGCAGAACCTGTTTTTGCTTCGGGGCAAGAAGAAACGTGTGCTGAAGGAATTTTAATTCATTCTGACTGTATAAAGTATTTGTTTTCTCTTTAAATTGGGTACAATGTACAAAATTATCCTAGAAGCTATAAACCACTGGGGATGAAATTTGGAGAAAATCCAAGATAAGCAGAGGTTCTGTTTTAACCACCAGAAAAGAATGCTACATCAAGGTTCCTTGCGTCCTACCTTTTAAACTTCTGGCAACAGATATAGCAGTCTGAGGAGGCTTATTCTTTACGTGTGTTTGAGGTTTTTCATATTAAAAAACAATCTTAAAAAAAATATTTGCCACAAACCCCCACCTCCCAGTTTCTCACAGTAAATCAAAGTACATTTTTTAAAACTACTGAATGGCAAGGTGGTGGAATTATGCCTGAATTTTACTGAGAATCTAAAAGCCAATTCCACAGAAATCTTCTTCCAGTCCCCCTTCCCTTCTTTCCCACCCATGCTAGCCAAATCCTTGAGCCAATGACTCTACCTTCCTACTCTCCGCTTTCAATGACCTAGCTTCTCTCCACAAGACAGAGAAATCAGGCTTACAGTTTCTTTCCTAAGCGGCTGGGTGATTTGTAGAAATATTTATGTGGCTTGGTACATACACTCAGCAGTCCCTATAACACTCACTGCCTATATGATTTGTTCTTTAGAGACTGTTTTGTACTTTGAGCTGTCTTTCTACGCGTATATAGTTTGACTTCCTTGGGAGAGTATGTCAAGCACAGGAGTTACAGTTCTATTTCCCCCAGTGCCCAACCTCTTTCCGTGTGCCTAATCAGTGCTCAGTAAAACTTAGACCTGAAGCATTCATTTTAAAGCATGATTTGTTCTTTCTGCATAACTTACAAATGAAATGATGACTGACACGCAGAAATCTTAAGTCTAGCAGAAGTGGGACAATTCATTCAAGACAATGTACTCACTTTCTCCCCCTGGGGCTAAACAACCATCAGTCCTGCTTCTAAGCTAACATCACAAGGCCTCTGATATTTGTGGAGTACATTTTCTACACATTCTACAAACTTCTGTCATGATGCACACAAGTGTCCTTGTGTACCTTTCTGAACCATCTTAATTTCCGCATGAGCAGTTTTATTATTTTATCTACGTCCCTATGGGTTCTCTTATGAGGTTATTTAAAGAGTTATACGCCTTGTGAATGTACTAAGATTTGATGAACAACTCTGCCTTTTTAAGTGAAATGTGTAAAAGCACAGAGCATATACCAAGTATCAAGCATAATTCTGGACTCAACGTCCATCACCGTCCCCACCACCCATCTTAAACTGACGGCTAAACAGTGTGTTCTCCAAAGAGAATCTCTAAAATGATAACAGGCATCTTTCTGTCTCAAGACAAACTACGGAAAGATGGCAGAGTATCAGAGTATCGTGTGAATAAATTGGAGAGATGGTCAAGTACTACAATGAGAGGCCTTTACCTCACAGAGTTACTGATCACTTAGTTCAGTTTCTGATTATTGAAGTTAATCTTTTGAACATTAACAAGCCAAAGACAAAAGCAGCAGTGAAGATCATACATTCCCGGGGGCTGAGAAAACTTGGAAATGCTATATTTAAAACCTTGCTACTGCAAACCATGTTGCAAAGTGACACGAAAAAATGTTTCCGGTCAAGAAGTGAATCTCAGGCTCCATCCCAGACCTTTGGAATCAAAACTAAGTTACTGGCAGGCTTACCTGATTGCCGTCAACTATCATGCACGTGCTCTGTCTATACATGACAGCTCTCCAATGGGTCTGTTCTAAAGATTAAATAACATTTAAATATTTAATGGATTTTAAAAAGTCAATACCTTTAATGGAAGGGCCCCTGGAGGACCTCCAGGTGGAAAGCCCAGCTCTAAGAGGTTCCTAGAAGGCAGAAATGAATCTAAGATTTTTTGGTGATTAATCCCTTCTAGATACTGGGGATAAAATAAAATACAAAAACATTTCAGAGGAGGAGGAGACAAACTAAAAACAAATAGAGAAATCATTATACCACTGACAGATGACAGACCCCTGCACCTCCCACCAGGGTGACTACACCTGAGGAGTTCAGAAGCTAGGCAGACAAAAATACACTAACATCGACTTCGGAAATTGAAATTAACTACTAAAACCATAGGAGAGTACACACAAAAATGTGTACACGATATTCATGGCAGCATTAGCTATAACAGCCAAAGAAGAGGAACAACTCAAACGTCCATGAACTGATGAACAAAATGTGGTATATATCCATAAAATGGAATATTATCCAACCATCTGAAGAATGAAGTTTGAGGACACGCTACAACATGGATGAACCTTGAAAACATTACGCTAAGTTAAAGAAGCGAGACACAGTAGGCCATACATTGTATGAGTCCATCTATAGGAAAGTCCAGGGGCACCTGGGTGGCTCAGTTGGTTAAGCAACTGCCTTCGGCTCAGGTCATGATGTTGGTAGACCCGGGATCGAGTCCCACATCGGGATTTCCACTCGGTGGGAAGCCTGCTTCTCCCTCTCTCACCCTCTCTCGCTGTGTTTCTCTCTGTCAAATAAATAAAATCTTTAAAAAAAAAAAAGCATCTATAGGAAAGTCTGGAATAGGAAAATCCAGAGACAGAAAGTAGATTACTGGTTGTCAGGAGCTACAGAGAAGGAAGGGATAGGAAGGGGAATGACCGCTCATGGGTACGGGATTTCTTTCTGGGGCAAAGAAAATGTTCTAAAATTGGATATTAGTGATGGTGGTACAACTCTATGAATTGTACACTTAAACATATGAGAGATAAAGACAGAGGGAAAGGATGCAAGCCTCAAAGAAACTAGAGAGAAGAGACAATTTTGTCTCTTACATGAATGGCTACATTAGATAATGGCTACATTAGAAACTGGACTTCTATAAACGCCTAATATTCCCACTATTTTTATTCAATTAAAACCCACCAGGTAAAGAACTGTATCCTTAAACAGTATTTCACAGAAATAATTACCACTTACATAAATACAAAAAAGAAAAATTATCCTCTTCACTTAAATTACTTAGGAACCTGCTTTCAAAACACTTCAGGGTTGGAGTTTCTTTTGTCATTAGTATGCTATAAATAATTGATCTGTCTCAGAGCAAAAGATGGTAACTTCCACGCTGGTGGATGAGAAAATGGTATTATCAACTAGATTTTACTTTAAATTACTAATTCTGCATTTCACTGTTAGGCAGTTTTTTCCCTTTTTCTACTCAAAGCCAAGAATAAAATAGTGTTCCTCAATTTCACACTAATGACTTTTAGAGCCAGATAATTCTCTGTTGTGGGCACTGTCCTTTGTTCCGCGGATGGCCAGCAGTATCCCTGGCCTCTATCCAATAGATGCCAGAAGCCCCATAGTGCCTGCATGCGTACGTATGTAACAAAAATGTCTCCACATGTTGCCAAACACCTCTTGAGGAGCGGCAAAATTTTACCTGGTTGAGAACTACTGCAGTAGAGAACTACCCCTCAAAATTCAATGTAAGAGAGCCAGGCAAAGCTCATTTCACAGTTCACATTGAGAGGCACAACTCCGCTAAGGGAAGGCTAACACTGCTGGTACCCTGCCAGAAGCCAGGGCTGCAGAATCGCACAGAAGCAGGATTCCAAAGAGGCCCCGAGCTCTTGCTAGTTCCTTGCCCTGAAAGAAGGTAAAAATGAATACATAAATAAACAGAGAGTAGAAAAAAGTGTTGGCAGCCATCCCAAAGGTACTATCTAGACCTGCCCTGTCCAATACAACATTCTGAGACCATGAAAATGTTCTACACTTCACTGTCCAAAATACTGGCCACTAGATGCATACGGCAATGTAGCACATGAAATGGGGTTATCGCCATGAAGGAAAGATTTTTTTTATTTTACTTCATTTTACTAAATTTAAGTTGCCACAGGTGGCTAGCAACTATCAGATCAGACAACACAGATCCAGACCTTGCTATCATTCTTGTTATTGGTGTTAATCAACATTAAGGGTCCACTCTTAGTAGAGGTCAAGCTTTCCGTCTTCTTTATGCAATTTTTCCAGCAGCAGCTCCCTGGCTTCCAGTAGAAAGATCAATACCTGTGCCTGGCCACAGTCAGGCCAATGTTTTGAAGAATGAATATACTGGCCTCTTCCTCAGCTTTTCATCAGCTGTGTATTCCATTTCTGCATGCTTGTTTCTTTTTTGATCCATCTCGGTCTTCCCTAAAATCCAGAATGGGCTACTGGTCTTCTATGAAAGGCATATAGTAATTTAAGGAACAAATTGCTCAAAAAGGTAGAACTGGTAAAAGGGGAAACTATCTTATTCATTTGTTTGTCTTTTAGTTATTTCTCTCCAAGAAAATGCAGTATCCATGAGAGTAGGTAGGATTCTTTTACCACTGCGTCCCCAGCACCTAGAACAAAAGCTTGCACAAAGCTGGCATTAAATATCTGATTAATAATAATAACAAGAACATCTTAAATAGTGTTCATGTGCCAGGCACCACCAACGTGCTTCAAATACATTGACTTATTTAAACCTTACTACAATCCTAAAAGGGATGTACTATTATCTCCACTATAAGCTATGTTTAGGAGTCATCTCAAAGGAGTCACCATCTTTGAGAAGTGAAGCACAGAGGAGTTAGGTAATATGCCCATGATCACACAGGTGGTAAATGACAAAACTATAATTCGAGTCCTACCACACAGTTTATTCTCTAACTTAAGCTGTGCAGAGATATTAATGTTGTGTAGACTTTTTGTATCTGAAGCACCGAAGCTTACTCTATACCATACTCCTTATCCCCATCCTGCTATTAAGCTGAGTATAGACACAGCACATCTGTAATGAAGGCCCACTCCATTACATAATACATGGTAATAGCAGCAGGCAACATAGTACAGGAGTGCAAATAATTCAGCAACATGCAACAGCATGTGCACACAGAAGGGCCATGCCGTATGGTAAAGTAGCCCACAGCTCTGAAGATTTTAATAAATGTAAAGGTTAATAGGCATCTCAGGCAGAAGGAAAAGGATTGTGTAAAAACATACGGATGGAAGGTACGGAAGGAAAGTTGGGGCTGGAGATAGGTAGCTATGGAAAATCTGGGAGTGGTGGGAGAGAGGGGAATGGAAAGCCCAACCAGAGTGAGACTGCATGTGCTTCTGAATGTCAGATCACTTTGTGGGCAGGAGGCTCCAACTCCACTATAAGGCAGGTCTAGGCAAGGAATTCAAACCAGATGGGTAAACAACACTTGGGCCTGAACTGAGTGCCCCACATTTCCCTCAGCTCAGCTAATACACTCCCAAGAGCAGATAAAAGCTGACCCATTGGAGAAAGGCTCTATCAGATGGAGAATGATATTCATTACATCCAATGCTTTGCTGGACTGAGCCAAGAGGAAGCTAATGGAGCAAATTCACCCTGATTTCTCTTTCCATTCTTATAGATGTATGGAGACATCTTCCTGTAATATTACATAACATTGCCCAATCCTGTAACATTACATTTTCCCATGTCTTTGCCTATCTCTCATGAATCCACTTCTTTTACCTGCTCTTTCACAAAAGATACTACACAAGCTTAGGACTCACTCCCTTTTTTCTCTGTATCCTCTAACTCAAGTTTAACCATCAAATCTTTATTTTCAACCTTAATCCAATTCAGTCCCTATCATTGTGCTGTCCACATGTCCCTATGGAGTATTTGAAACGAAGCTGGTCTGAACTGAGATGTGTACATGTAAAATATACATTTAAGCAAAATATCTTAGTAATTTTATATTGATTATGTTAGTACTGAAGTTATATTTATACTGAAATGACCAGTTTAGATATGTTGGGGTAAATAAAATACATTATTAAAATTTATTTCAACCTGTTTCTTTTTACTTTCTGCAATGGGCCCTCTAGAAAATTTTAAATTACATATGAGGTTCACATTATATTTCTACTGGAGAGCATATCTACTAAAGCTGTCCCTCACACTCAGCATGCTGAAAACTGGATCCACCACTAACAAACTCTATGACCTCTCTGTGTCTCAGTTTCTTCATCTATAATGTGCAAATACTAATTGTAATGAAGAGGGTAACTGTAAAAAAAAAAAAAATAAGACTAGACACAACACTTACTATAGGTTAGACACTGTTCTAAACATTTTTCATATATTAGCTTCTTTTAATCTTCACAATACCCCAGCGAGACTAGTAGTTCCATTTTATAGACAAGCAAACAGAAGCACAGAGAAATTGAGGAGCCAAAGGTTATGTGGTTAGTGAATAGTGGAGCCCAGATCTGGGCCCAGCCAGCTTTAAAGGACTATCTCTCCTGACACCCACTTCAGAAATGCTGCAGAAACTCAGTAAGTTTAGGTAAAACTTTTCGGGCAGTACCAGGCACAGAGTAAACTCTCCTTCAGTGTCTATCTATTATCACCCTTACCCCAGTCCCCAACTTACTTCCTCATTTACCAGCATGTCACGACCTTTCTCCCCACGCCCCAGGATTAAAACCTCAGGATCAACTTTATACTGCCTCCCTCTTTCATCCCCTAATCCTAATCAGCTCCTTCTTCTTTGAAAGTTTTTAATGCACCTATTTCGCTATTCCTACTACCACCTTAGCCTAGCGCTTTGTAGCCTCACACTTGAATTCATACCAAGAATAACTTAAATAGTGCTCATACACCAGGCATGTTTCAAATCTATTAATTCACTGAAACCTTACTATAACCCTATCTGTTCTCTAGAACTTCCACATCTGGGCCCTAGCAGTATTTAATTGTTTCAGTAGCCCAGCCTTCCTGGAAATCCAATTTCATCATGTGATGCAAACTTTTAAGGTATTTAAAGGCAGACACTAGTGTCTATCAGTTGACTTAAGTATATAAAAGGGGAATACGAGCGATGGTCTCTATCGGGGCAAAAAAAAAGACTTCTAAAGCCCATAAAACTAAAAATTCTAGCCTCCTCAAAAATCTCCCACAGAATCAAGTCTTAACTCAGAAACAAAACATGAACAACTGCACAACATAGTCCCACCTTACCCACTCAAACTTATCTCCACTCCTCCATAAAAATTCTCCAGAGCAGGGACATCTGGGTGGCTCAGTCGGTTAAATGTTCAACTATTGGTTTCGGCCAAGGTCATGATCTTGGGGTCAGGAGAGTAAGCCCCAAGATGGGTGGCATGCTCAGCAGGAAGTCTGCTTGAAGATTCTCTCCCTCTGCCCTTCTCCCCCACTCACTCTCCCTCAACCTCTCCCTCTCAAATAAATAAATAAAAATACTTTTTAAAAAAATTCTCCAGAGTAAACACATTTCTTTATTGTTCTGGAGTAAAAATAATATTAATTCTTATTCCCAGCCCTTATTCATTCAGTGCCTCTCTGACTTACAAACCCGGGCACATTTCTCCTCCATAAACCCTCCTCAAACACCCAGAATAAACTAATGTCTGCTCTAAATTGAGATAAAATGTGATTTACACCACTCACTGTGGTCTGATACATCCATCACCTGAAAAATGCTACTTACAAGCCCAACCAGGCCACAAGCAACTGGCAAGGCAAGCACGGAGTCCCTCATATTTCATCTTCTCCATGAGTTGCACTGGTCTCTACAAAGAACACACACCTATTTGGCAAAAGTTAATAAGTAAATTATGGATGGGGTAACTGAAATTATTTGTAAATACCTTAATTTAGCCAACCTTATTTCCCTAACTGGGAAATACTTCAAGGTACAGGAGCAATATTAAGTTACATGGTAGTGCTTTCACCAAAACTTCAAATTCATTAACTTGTTTAGTCCTTGAAACAGCCCAGTGAAGTGCACACTATTACACTCTTGTTAAGTCGGTTAAGGTCTAAAGAAATAGTGTTTTTCCTCAAGAGCACTCAGCTACCAAATGGCAGAGCTGGGACCAAAGACCATGCCAGTAGCCCAGTACTCTTTCTGGTGTTGTAATTCACCTTTTATCTCCTCTCCCTCCTTATCATGTAAGGTTAAAAAGAGATAGGAATCAGATGAGAAGCCTTGGTAACGACAGATATGGTAAATTCACGGCTTCAAATGAGTGCCTGAAATGGCTTTTTTTTTCTTTGACTCATCAAGGGTAATGAAGATTTGCAAGGTTGCATTTAAAGTAAACCTCGTGGTCATATTGTACTGTAAAATAAAAACCCATCTAAACTGAAAACCATTTCCTTTCCTGACTCCAAAGTTGGACACCGCCTCCCCCCTCCCCCACTGCAATCTGCTCTATACTTACAAAATCTTAAAGCTGTTGATCATCAAAGAATTAAGGAAGGAAGCAACCTTCTGAGGGCACAGCACTAAACTATCAAATCCAACCGGCAGTTCTTGCTAAACATTATAAACCATTAGTCTTCCCATACCTTACTGTCTCCAGAAATCGAACCCTTAAAGCTCCACGTTATCTGTTAGACATTCCAATTTAATACCGAGCCACAAAGAACCTCAGTTCTGAGCAGTCTCAACTCATGAATGGCCACATTGTTGGGTACTCTCCTTTCACACTGTAACTCAGAAACGGAAAGACGTAGAAATGGATCCAAACCTGGGCTAAATGAACTGGCAGAGCCAAGAAAAACCAGAACGCAACGAACGCGCCCGCCTTCGCCTCCTCTGCAGACCGCCAGACCACTTCAAGGGATGCGGGCAGCATCCCCCGTCGGGGGTTCACGCTTCAGGAGCCGCCAGCTCACTCCCAAAACATTTTCTTCCAGGTCTCTTCTGAACCGAGGAGTTGAGGAAGGGGGCATTCTTCCCCCCCAGAAGGTGGGTCGGACCGCACACCGCGCCCAGTTGGAGACCCTCGCCGTACCAGCCGGTCTGGCACCCCCCACCGCTCCAGCTGGGAGGCGCCGCGGCCTCGGGTACCATCCCGGAGCTCCAGGGAGGATGCAGAGGAGGCAGGAGGAAAGCAGCGGCTCCAGAACGAGCTGCAACCACAGCCTCCCAGAGCCTCCTTTGGTCCTCTGCCCTGACTTACCCAGTTCTGCGCATTATTGCTCAGCTTGACTTTCTTGCACAGGCTCCCAGGGACCTCCATAGCCTCCGAGAGCGCGGGTGCAGCGATCCTCAGCTCCCGGAGGGTAGCAGCAGGAGAGGCCGGCGGGGGCTGGACGGGAAGGCGGGGCCTCTTCGCGCTGGGGTCGGCACGCGCTTACGTACGCACGGGCTCGTGCTCGTGCCTTCTGCGTGGCGCGTCCGTCGCGCCTCCGAAATGGGTCTGGAGCTGAGGTATGTGGGGAGGGGCGAAGCGGCGGGCGCGAACCTTAGGACAGAGTTTGGGGGCGGGGCTTTGGAGCTCGGAGCGCGCGCGACGCTCCTCCCTCTTGATTCTGAGGAAGGGGCGGGACCTGGGAAAATAGTCGTGGAACTTTCCTGGCTTCTCCCCAGCGTGCCCCGTTGTGCTGCGCAGGCGCTGAAGCTAGAAACGAGACCCAGGAGCCGGCCGCTCACGGAAGGGAATGGGTGATACGTGGCTCTCGGCTTTTCGTGTACTTGGCTTCTCCTCAGCGGATGCTGGTTTAGTCTCCTGGCCCTCTAGCTTTTCCTCCATAAGCCTGGCCACCGGTCTCTGGTGTGCCCAATCTCTACCCTTGTCATCCTCGCCACATTTAAAAAGGGATTTTACAGTCTCGAAATGATTCACCGAACAGGTCATTCGTTCCCCCTGGTGGTTTTAAAATTCTGCTCAGCGGCGTACAACTTCAAAAAACGGTCAATACCCTATCCTTGGTCATCAATAATTAATATCCTGAATGGGATTCGTGGTTATCTGCAAGGTGCCTCCTCCCCACTTGGAGACCTCTGTTCGTATCCGGAGATGTCTGTCCAGTAATTCTCACCGGGTAGGCCAAAAGGACCCCTATACTATTAGCTTTTCTGGACATTCGTAGAGGACTGAAATTCTGGCTTAGGAGAGGCTGCTGGTTACCACAGGGTAGAATGCCCATCTGTGCAGAACATTTTCAAATTCACCTAATTATTACAGGACTAGTTCATAGGAAAATGGGCTGGGGTCTGGGGAGCTTCCTCCAAGAGTTCTTGCCCCCTCCCCCTACTCTAAGGACTTTTCCGCAGCTTATCCCTGGCACAGAAATAGTTGTTTGAAGCTCTGCTTCTTGGTAACCCAGTACTCTCCACCTCCCACCCTCCCATGCCCCTTCACACACACACACCATCTTCAATCACTACGACCTGCAACTATTACTTTTTAATAGCTAGCAGATCAGTTCACTATTTCCCCTACTGTTACTGTGTTTTATTAGGCCTTGCCAAGATGAATCACAACTAATACCCTTAATTAGGCATCCTGCCACCTGTGCAGCTGCTGCCCACACCCACCGCACACCGTTCTTGAACTGCTGTCGTCGGAGTGGTACTTCTAAAATGGAAATATGACTTTGTTTACTTGACCATGTAAAATATCATTGGTTCCCTATAGCTTTTTCTAGGGGATATTCAATTTAGTCTGTATATGGAACCGAATTTCAGTATAATCCTCAGTTCTGCCAGTAACAGGAATGAACTTGCAAATTGAAATTAGAACACAGTACCGCATTTGGGATCAGCCATTTTTCCAATGAGTCCTACAAAATGATATTTAGAGGGAAATGATATAAAAACAACATAATCTGGGCTTCTAGTTGTGCTTGTTGCTTTTCAGTCCATATTTCTGAGATTTTCCAATGAAAGACATTTTTAAGGATTTAAGTATATTGAGTTTACTTTGATAGTCTCAGTTCAAATTCATGATTCCAGGCATCAGTCATGAGAATGAGCCTGTAACATCTTGTCAAACCAGAAACAAGAAAATTATCAAAAAAAAAAAAAAAACCCACTAGAATTAAACAAACAACAAAAAGGACAGGATTATGTCAAAAAGACTCAGAAGCAAATTTCAAGACGTTCTCTCATGTCAAAGATGGCAAAATCAGATTAGAGAAATAAAGGGATAATAACTATGAGGTATTGACACAAATAAAATATGTTTAAATGTAGATGTTGATATGATGAGGGTGATAGAAAAGAACCCATTGTCATCTTTGGAGGATGCTAGAGAACCAACTCATTATTTTGAAAACTGATAAACAAAAGGAAGGAATTAAACATTTACCCTGACTTCTCTGCATTAACTATAAGTCAGGTAATGAAAAAAATTAAAGAGAGGGGCACCTGGGTGGCACAGTTAGTTAAGCATTTAACTCTTGGTTTCAGCTTGGGTCATGATCTTTGGGTCTTAAAGTCAAGCTGTCTGCTGAGCAGAGTCACTTGAGATTCTGTCTCCATCTCCCTCTGCCTCTCTTGTGCACTCTCTCTCTTCTCTCTATCTCTCTCAAAAATAGAGATGAAATAAGAAGTTCTCCTTGTACAAATAGAGCTAATAAGTGAAGAAGAAAGGAGAGGATTATGATATCACCATTTTTGCCTTCTATTAACATACAGATAAAGACAGTGATGCTCATGGCTGCTAACATCATGAAAAGAAAGAACATCAGAACTTTTTTGCCTCCTGAGGATTTTTTGTCTCCTGTGGTATTAATGCCCCTCACAATCAAACGTGATTCTAATCAAGCTTTCAGGCCTAATTACTTAGTTTACAATTAGTGCAGAGGAAAGAGGAAGATATAAAATCACCATAAATGCAAGCAGCCAAATTCAAACACACACAAAAAAATGAAGAACTAAAGATTAAAAGAAAACTTAAGATAACTATTAAGCAATTAATATACATGTAATTTATGGTATCTGGGTGGCTCAGTTAAGCATCTGACTTTGGCTCAGGTCATGAACCAGGATTCTGGGATTGAGCCCGGTGTTGGGCCCTGCTCAGCAGGGACCCTGCTTTTCCCTCTTCTCACTGGTGCTCTCTCTTGCCATCTCTGTCACTCTCTCTGTCTCTTTCAAATAAATAAATAAAATCATAATAAATAATTAAATAAAATACATGGTATATATTTGACCACTGACTCACATGGAGAAGAATTTTTAATGTATATAGCAAGAGAGAAAATTTGAAGAATCCTTGGATTCTTGATATTAAAGGTTTACATTTTTTTGGTGATAATAGTTTCGTTGTTTTATCTTTTAAGGAGTAATTTTAAAGCTATGTATTGAGAGATTTATCAATGAAATGACAATGCCATAAGTATTCAGAACTTATGGGCTCTTGGAAATTAAACACAAGATAACAGGAGTGAAAGAAAAGGTAAAGCTACCTTGTGAATGCAGAGCAAAAATCCTCCAAAATAGAAACAGAATTTTTAAAAGAAAGGACAGTCCAGGAAACCCAACATCCAAATATTAGGAATTCCAGAAAGAGAAAAATCACAGGAAGAAATAACCAAGGAAATTATTCAACAAAACATCCTAGAAGTGAAGAACTTGAGTCTTTCCGTGACTATCCAGCTCAATGGATAAAAATTGAACATACAAAGCATAGCACTGTTGTTTGGAAATCCTATAAGCTTCCAGGGAGAAGGAAAGTTCAAAAACGAAGAATCAGGAATGAAAATGAATTGAAGGTACCAAGAAAAACACTGAGAGCTGGAAGACAAATAGACCAGTAATGTCAGAATTCCAAAAGAAAAAAATTTCCAACGTAGAGTTATACATCCTGTCTCAAGGAAATAATGGAAGATATGCTCCACTTAAATGGAAAAAGGAAGACATGGCATTCAGAAAACAGGAGTTTCCACACAGGAGACAGCCCAAAGGGAGTTCCCAGGCTGATAGTCAAGGAGGATCCAGGGATGACTACCATGTACTGGGTCTAGAGGACACTCCGTCAGAAAGCTCTCCAAGGAGTCAGAAGGCCCTTGGAGAACCCTGTTCAGAAAGACAAAATTAATGGAACTTCTGATGGAAATGACCATACTGAAAATGATTCAAACAACTGAAAAGGAGTTTGGGTTTATATAAGTGATAACTACTTAGAAAAGTAAGTCATCAAAAAGGACACATTTATCGCACCCTTTCTCTTTTTTTCCTTAGATTTTATTTATTTGACAGAGAGAGACAGAGAGAGAACAGAAGCAGGGTAAATGGAAGAGGGAGAAGAAGGCTCCTGGCGGTGCACGGAGCCCAACGTGGGGCTTGATCCCAGGATCCTGGGATCATGACCCAAGCAGAAGGCAGATGCTTAACCTGGGCCACCCAGGCGCCCCTAGTATAGACAATAATCCTTAGTGTCTGCTAAAAGTATTTGGTGAAAAATAGTGTGATGGTTAATTTTATATATCAACCTGAATGAGTGACAGGGTGCCCAGATATTTGGTTAAACATTATACAGGGCGAGTCTGTGAGGGTGTTGCTGGATGAGATTAACATTTGAATCAGTAGACTAAGTAGATTGCTCTTTCTAATGTGGGTGGGCCTCACCCAGTCAGTTGAAGGCATGATTAGAAGAAAAAGATGACTCTTCTGCAAGTAAGAGGGAGGTCCTACTTTACTTCTTTGAGCTAAGACATTGACCTTTTCCTGCCTCCAGACTCAAACTGAAACACTGGCTTTTGGGGCTCATGCTGGCTACCTTTCAGACTGGAAGTTAAGCTCTTCTGATTCTCAGGCTTTGGGACTTGGGGTGGAACTGTACCATCTTGCTCTCATGGGTCTCTAGCTTGCTGACTACAGATCTTGAGACTTCTCGGCCTCCATGATCACATGAGCCAATTCTTTATAATAAATCTCCATATATCTATGCTGTTGGTTCTGTTTCTCTGGAAAACTCTGACTAATACATGTAGGAAAAGGAATTTTATAATGGAGGGATCAGGCTGATACCACCTGTACCTATCTATCAATTTTAGCATCTTCTACAATAGGGACACCGGATATCATGTACCTTAAAATATGATATAATAAGAAATACTCAGCACTAATTATCTTAATTTGTGTTCTTCAAGAAGCAGGGAGAAAGAAGGATTTGAGTACAGCTCATTTATTTGGGAGGTGAGCCCAGGAAACACCATTAGTAGAGTGGGAACATGATACAGGAACATGAAGGAAGTCAATAAAGCAGCCTTTGTAGGTAACTGGAGCTTAATCCCACTGAGTAACTCTGAGAAGCAGTGTTGAATATGTGCTTCAAAATATATTACCTGAGAGGAAAGAGCTCACATATTTATACCACTCCCTTCAGTCATTATTCAAGGACTACTCCTAGGAAGTAGAGTGTTCATTCCCTGGTAATTTTGGACGGCAGTGCACATAAGTAGAGAGAGCACTGGTCCCGAAGAAAGCCTTCATGCAAAGAATGGAGGTTTATTCACAAGTGGAAGTTAGTATGGTATATGCCACAGTAGTAAGGGCTGAAAGGGCTTATAACCACTTATGAAGTATTTGGCTTTTTGACTAAGATCAAGTGAAGTATTAAAAAAAAAAA